>MU225611.1:1012018-1026502 GCA_018584345.1 Thuja plicata | reverse complement strand
CATGTGATTAAGGAGATAGAGATGGGAGGAGAGAGAATGAGTGGAGGGGGGATTATCTAATTAGGGTTAATTAGCTAATTAAGAAGAATTAGCATGTGAGAAGGGGTTGGGATGAGTTTGAACTCATTGTTAAGGTGAATGAGATTGGTTAGGTTAGAGGGAATATTAATGAAATGAACTATTGTAATAACATATTCACTCAATAATAGGGATTTTAATTAATCATTTAAGCTTTTGATTGCTTTGTAATAATTAATTAGAACTATAGCCAAATTGAATCAATTAGGCTAGGGGATTGATTTTGCAAGTGATGATGTATAATTAGAATTTCATTAATTCCTTTTAAAATAATTACCTTAGCCAGGTATTGATTTGAATTGAATTGATTGATTTTCATTTGCTAAGGTGATTAATAAATTTTAGTGATTGAATCACTTAGGAGATTAAATCTTATTCGAATGAATTATGCCAGCTGATTAAAGAGTTGTCTAGACATAATTGGGGGGATGATCACACTTAGGGAAAATAGGGTCTATGGTCAGAGAAGACCAAATCTAGGTGGTTACATTTGTCCCTCTTTTATTGATGTGCGAGCAACGCATTGATTCAAAGAAATTTTTGAATGTTGACTTTAGAAAGATTGAGAATTTCGTTCATGATTGAACGAAATGCCTGATGAGATCAGTCTAGCACTTGATTGAGCTAAATTGATAGAATTGACTTTGAACTTGATTGTCGTACAAATTTTAATAAGCAAAGATCTTAAAGATACCAATCTTGTGTTAATCCCTAATTTTTGTTGATGATTAGTGACCAACACTTAGTCATTTACATAGGCAGTTTTAGTTGGTTATCACTGTGGCTGAGCTAAAAATATTCAAGGATGGGAAACATTGCCGAGAAAGTATACAGGTTGCTGAGTTACATCATGCCGAGCCGAGTAGAATATTTAAGTGATGAGCGATATAGATGTTAAGTGCCAAGAAAAACAATTTTGCATACATGTCAGGATTGATTCAAACTTTAAGGTAAAATGTTTAGGCCGACTTGTATGAGATTTGGGCCAACATATGTAAGCATTTAATATTTATCTACAAAGTTATTGATGCATTTAATTGTTTTACCCTATGCATGGCATGGAGCCAATCAGAAAATTGGAATACCTTGGAGGGATAAATATTAGATCTTGATCATTGATCTAGATCTTACTAATAGATCTGTAAAGACATATCAGATTGCTTCTAACCCTATTATTGAATATACAGAGAGAAGGGTTGTGTGTTCATGTGAGATGAAAAATGAGTTATTTTGTGAAGAAGCTTAGATCAAGTAGAGTGACAAAGCAGTGAATAGCATAGAAAAGACATATTAGATTATGAGATCACAGAAGGTATTGGAAAGAGAAGATCCATCATCAGCATCTGAGTGCATAATGAAGGATCACTACTTGAAACATTCTAACAAGTGTATTAGGTGAAATCTCTCTATAGAGTGGTTCTAACAGACCTTCTTTAAATCTCTTAGCTGAGTGCTTACTTTATTGTAAGTTGAAATCCTTTCACAAGGTAGATTGTAATGATCTTTAGTTCTTAACCGAACAAACCTTTAACTAGGTAGATTGCATTTTGTAATCAAACTCTTGTAGCCCTAATAGGAACACTTTATTGCTGCAATAGTGAAGATTTTGTGGGTGTCATCCCCACCCTAGTTTTACCTATTTGGGTTTCTGGGTTACCAAAATTCTGTGTTATTGGCTATATTTTTCATGTTGTGGATGTTATATGATGTTAGGTTAAATTCATATATGTATGAATGTGGATCAATTTGTTTTAAGTGATTAAGTTTTAAGATCTTATTCACCCCCCTCTCAATATCTTTCTTTCCCAATATTTTACTTCCAACAATTGGTATTAGAGAACAGTTCTCCTATAAAATCTTTTAATCAGCTTGTGAGTACAGATCTTGAGATGGAGGTTTACAAGTTGGGTAAATTCATTGAGAATCAACTTACATTACATCATCTTGAGATAGCAAGATAGGAATTGAAGAAATCATTGACAACTAGGAGAGATTTGGCCAAACTAATGAATGATACTCATTATCAGGAAGATGACACTACAAATCTATTTCAGAATGGAGATTCTACTGAGAGTGATGCAACAATTGCAGATCTACTGGAAAAGAACAATGTACTGTGTGAAGAAGTCGGGAACTTGAAAAGAGAACAAGAAAAGCAGACAGTAAAACTATGTGAAGTAGTGGAACAAAAGAAGAAAACTAAAGATGACAAAGCTATGGCAGAAGAAGATAAAAGAGTGATAACTGTCAGACTTGATGAAAGGACACATGATGTGAAAATGATGACAATCAATCAGGTTGACATGGAAAGTCAACTACTACTTGAAAATCAGGAGATTAGTAGGAAATACATGGAAATGATGAATCTGAGATCTGAGAACAATCAATTGAAAGATGATTTGAGATCTGAGAGGGAACTGAATGAAAGGTTGAACAAACCCAATGAAGCTTTGACTCATTTTGAGAATCTGATGGAAGCATCAAGAAGGCCAAAAGATTCTTCTGGATTAGGTCACACTGAACCAAAGACATCTACTGAGAAAGGAGAATCATAAAAGACTAGTGAAAGGAGGAATGCAAAGATAAAGAACAACAAACCTGTATGCCACCACTGTGGAAAACTAGGTCATACAACAAACATTTGCTAAAGCAAGAAAGGTAAGTCCAATCTTAAACCTAAGTTCAATGGTTACTTTTTTAATTATAATAAGTTTGGACATAAAGCACATGAATGTTGGGTTGAAGAAAATGATGCACCTCCAAAACCAAGATTCAATGGTTATTGTTACAAGTGTCATAAATATGGTCATAAAGCATAAGATTGTAGATCCAATGCTAAACAACAATGGACATCTAAGACACAAA
Organism: Thuja plicata; assembly: GCA_018584345.1. Classification (NCBI taxonomy): domain Eukaryota; kingdom Viridiplantae; phylum Streptophyta; class Pinopsida; order Cupressales; family Cupressaceae; genus Thuja; species Thuja plicata. The sequence goes on along the minus strand of MU225611.1, from coordinate 1,023,559 downwards.
CAAAAGCACCTAGGAAAGGCAACACTTACAATTGGGATTATAACACAAGGCAAAGTTGTCATTACTATGAAGAATATGGACATGCACCTGAAGATTGCTTAAAGACAGATTTCAGAGGAAAATCTAAGAGTTGGATGAATGGAAGCTTAGTTTTCTTTAGTTGTTTGAAGATTGGTCACACTAAGAGAGAGTGTAGGACAAGAGTACCTGCTCCTATTGTTGAGGAAATTAGAGCATGGATGAATCAAACATGGGTAAGGAAAAAAGAGCCGAACAAAAGTGAAAATACTGAAGCTGAGGTCACCCAATCCAATGGATCAGGTGATCACACCATCTCTAACTGAGTAATAGAGGTATGTAAGGAAATGCATTTAAATTTCAAATCTTACATCAGTTCCTAATATGTAAATTTGCCAAAGTCCATATTTGCATATGTTGAGATGCACCAGGACATGTTTGTGACAAATGCCAAGAAGAGTTAACTACACTATAGGTGTCAAGTTGGTTGGCCGAGTAAGTTTTGTGATGGTCGAGTATGGTAAGCCGAGTGGTATGCAAGTTGTGTTAGTTGGCCAATGAAAATTGGTTTGCACTAACCTAACAGGTAGAGCATTTATTACTTACCTACCTTGACCTTTCGAGTCTATATAAAGACGAACCATTTGTTCTTCATTTTACCTTGCAATTTTCAGTATTCATAGAGTGATTGAAGAAGTTGCAGAATTGACCTTAGAAAATTTTGTATTGAAGATCTTTCCAACATTCCGTCCGCAACCCTAAGGTGAACAGTGCGAAGTGTTACTTCTTGAGGTACCCTGTTCTTCATTTTTGAACCCTAACTTCAGAGATTATGGCTAAAAGTTTTTCCACACCAGTAAAGGGTATGGAGGAGGAGCTGAAGCAAGTTTAGCTGGTGAGATTGATGCGTGTGCACCTCCTAAATTTTGAGCCATTCCTAAAAGTGCAATTTTAGGTGATCTGAATGGAGCCCTCTCATCTATTCCACCAAAGGTACTTATGATCCACGATGTTAGATCTTGTTACATGGTAAAGATTGGTGAAGTAGGTGATAGTGAATTGAGGTAAACCTACAAAATGTTGTGTGTAAATGGAGTTCTAAAGGATGAATTCAAGCATTTAGCTGACAAAGGGTTAACTCGTGCCCTAGATTTTCTGCCAGACTTCAAAGTTGAATGGATTAAGGTTGTTCTAAGCTGAGTTCATAATATGCATATGTGGCTGGACAATGGACCAGTTAGGATCACTAATGACATTATTCAGCGAGTAACTAGATGTCCTGTTGTCAGTAGAAAATGGACGATGAGAGATCAAAGTAAGGAAGATATAGCGGCTAACACAAGAGCTGTCTGGAACAACAAAGGTATGACTATCTATACAATTGAAGGTTTAGAACTTGACTTTGGAGTGAGAGTGATTGCACATAAGTTCTATTAGTCAAGCTGACTAGATAATGTTCCTTGCACAATTGTGGACCAAGCATGGAATATAGTTAAAAAGAATCACACTTATGACCTTGCTGAGCTACAGTTAACGCAACTAGCTGAGAACCTATTATCGATCAGAAAAGCTAAGAGCTCGTCATGTAAGTTTGGTTCTTTACTAGTTTTCATATTCTTCTATATACATAATTCATTTCCTACACTGGGAAAAATTGTTTGGAAGAATGATAGACCTGTTACTGTGTAGATTAGTAAATGCATTAAAAAAATTTGCAGTAATTTCAATAGTATCATGGGAAAATACTTTGTGGAATTCAAAAAGAGAATGAGGTTGAGAACTAGAATTCCTAGTTCACTAGTGGAAAATCACTATGAGGAGATATGTTTTCTAGTTGACATAGATTACACATACATTTAGGCTGTGACACCTAGGGTATCATGTCTAGAGCCATTTCCCTATGAATTTAACATTGATGAGACATCACTAGCTATCACAACACTCCTAGAAGAGGAGATTGATACAAAAGCAAAGAGATTTGGAAATTATGATAAAGCTAAGGCAAAGCTATCTATGAATCTAAAGGCAGGAACCATGGAGAGAAAGAGGAAAAATATTGTTAAGAATCTGAAGAAAATGATTGGATTGCCGAGTGATGAGGAGCTAGAGGATGTACCTCTAGGCCTATCTAATGGACAAGGAGAAGATATATCAGAAGAAGAAGAAGAAGAAGAAGTAAGTGAATTTGAAGAAGATATTCCTGTTAAGGAAAAAGGAAAGAAACCAGCAGTAGCCAAGGTAACTAAGCCTAGCCAAGAAAAACCTAAAGTTACCCCTCCCATTACTAATCAACCAAGGATAAGGGTATCTACTGCTACATCTCCAGCAGTGCAAACAAAAGTATATGCAAAGAAGATTGGAGAGAGTAGTTCTAGATCAAAGACTAAATTTGCAACAAAGGCTGTGCTGAGCCTACAAGTAAAGAGACCAGGAAGGAAACTACATTTGGATCCAGAAAGTGATGAAGAAAAGACTGAAACTAATGAAACCAACAACATACCAACTGCACCATTCAAAAGACCCACTAATATTAATGAGGTATGTGAGAATTTGAGGAATTTTTTAGGGTTATCTAGTTTTAATTTTATCAAGTATGAGAAATTGAAGGCAGAAGATAAGCATAAAGTTCAGGAAGCTCTACTAGATATGATGAGCAATTTCAAGTTAACTCTTATAGAGATAGGAAAAAATGTGCTGACTGAACTATATGAGTTTCTATCTAGTAAATGGGAATTTGCACTTACTATTGAGAGACAAATTAGAGAAGGTACATTAGCTATGGTTATTCCTGAGCTAACTAAGAAACAAAGAGCTAAATTTGTTGAGGAATACAAGCATAAATTCAAACCTATTGAAAAATGATATTGAAAGTGTAGTACAACAGAGTACTAGGATATGGAAGGAAATATTTGGATTGGTAGCTCCACAAAAGGATAAGACTGATGAAGGAACATCTAAGCAGAAGGATAAAGAAGTTGAAACCACCCCTGCAGCACAAAAAACAAAAGAGAAAATTACTATTGAGCATGACAAGACTGAAGCAGAACCAAAAGAAAAAACAGATATAGTAAACATTGTTGATCTGATAGCGAATATTCCAATTGACATCACAATTGATGAATCTAGCAGTTTGAATGCCAAGGGTCAGGATCAGCTGAGATATACAAGTATAGAATCGCCTATTAAGCCTACTGAGGCTGAAGGAGAGAAGAGTATAGAGAAACCTGAAGATAAAGTTGAACAAAAGGAAGCTAAGAAGGAGACGATAGATGAACAAGAGGTAAATACACAAAATCCACCTATTTTAGAGGTTGTGAAAATAGTTTTAGATAGTGGAAAGGAGATGAGGGATACTGACAATGAGCCTAAGGAACAAGAGACAGTGCAAGTGTTTGTTGATTTACCGCACTCTACATCATCTACTCCCACTGGACCTAAAACAGGTGGTATGCCTGATCAACAGGCAATTTTGACTGAATTGGAAGATGCAATGGTGACTGCTACTGACACAGGAGAAGGTATTGAGGAAACAAAGCCGAGCAGTAGCTCACCTGAATTTAAGAGGAGGAAAGTTATGAAGAAGAAGTCTCCCACTCTTAATGTCACATTAGATGAAGTGATTGTGATTCCACAATGGGATCCCAATATTTTGTCTTATGAACAGATTGAGACTCTTCAAGAATTACTCAAGAGGAAGAAAAAGAAAGAAGAAATTAAAAGAGAGCAGAAGCAAAAGCCAGTGTTACATGACATCAAGGATATATTTGTAAAATATTTTGACATGGAAGATGAAAATCCTCAAGCTCCTATTCTTGAACAATTATTTTATATTTTGCTAAAGGTAAATGATGACAACATTGAATAAAATGAGATGTTATTGCAATGGTCTGAGAAGAATTTCGAGACCAAAGTACTGGTGAAAATCTTCGAAGAGAATGCGACAAAACAGGTTGAGCTTTCTTCTCTTGTAGAAATTATGGAGGAAGTTGCAACTAATGTTTATTCTTTGTATAAGAAGTTATGTGATGTAGAATTATTCACAAAGGATAATCTATAGGCTATAGAGAAATTTCAATTAGAATTGAAGTCAACATGGAGTTCACTGAGTATGGATGCTAGCACTAGCTCCTTACATTTTAATAGATTAACTAATACACAAAGGAGAATAGCTGAGATCATGGCTAAAGATGGTCAGATAAGGGCCAAATTGATTACTATTTAGACCAACCTGATACCTCATCTGGAGGTAAATTAGAAAGAAATTTTAGTTGCAAAAGAATTGGTTAAGAGAAATTCAGATCTCTCTACTGCAGAAAGTTTAGTGAGTCTAGTTACCGAGCTAGAAGTCAAATTAGAGGTTATGAAGTTTGTTAAGGATAGTTGGGACACTACATTTTCTTCCACCTTACAACTTCATAAACAATTTTTGGATAAGTATAACTTAACCTCACCTACAGTCAGTGACAGTTGGGACACTACATTTGCTTCCACCTTACAACTTCACAATAAGTTTTTGGATACTCTTGTAGCCGTAACATGCACACTTTATTTCTGTAGTAGTGAAGATTTTGTGGGTGTCATCCCCACCCCAGTTTTACCTATTTGGGTTTCTCGGTTACCAAAATTATATGTTATGGGTTATATGTTTCATGTTGTGGATGTTATCTGATGTTAGGTTAAATTCATATATGTATGAATGTGGATCAATTTGTTTTAAGCAATTAAGTTTTAAGATCTGATTCACCCCCCCTCTTAGTATCTTGCTTTCCCAATATTATACTTCCAACATTTTGAACTTGGTTGTCGTCCAAAGATTGATAATATTGATTCCAACTTGGTTGTTGTCCAAAAATTAGTATGAAGCTGCTAAGAGCTTAATAAGAATCTAAGAAAAATTAGACATAAGATATCCATCTTGTGAGAATCGAACCCTTCAATCCAACAGTTTCGATTTAGTCAAGGATTCGTCATGCCTTTTATTTTTTTTTTATAATGAAGTCATTTTTAATATTGTTTCGAGCAAGAATTTGATTGATGATAGTGTGACCATGCCCCTCGGGAACGAAATTGAAGGAAAAAGAATAAAATCCCTCTATTGAAAGAACATATCACTTGCATGGAGTTGTTAGGTGAAGAAATAATAGATTAGAAGAAGTGAAGAAATGAAGGTGTGTTTTGAGAAAACACACAGGTACCAAGTTAATCACTTTTAAAAGGTGAGTTCAATTTTGTTCCCAATAGATCAAAGATTTTAGGAATCATTGTTTATGTAATTAACTTGGATTTTAGATGAATCAAGAATAGAAATAATTTTGAGCTTAAGTCCTTATGTTGTTCAGTCAAATGAATCATGCAATCTCTAAATGCATCTATATGTAGACTCTTAGGACTATCAATGATTTGTAGATATTGTAGCATTTTATCATCATTGGGCACTTTTTGGAATGGATACCACCTAATAGTACAACAATCAGTAATACCCACTGATACTATGAAAGTATGAATACTATGTTTATTTGGAGCTAATGTCATAAATAGACTTAGGCATCAAGGCATAGAAGTCAGGATGACAAGTTTAGTCACCTTCCTTTTATTATATCAGAATCTATGTAAGGTAAGATATTGGACCCGTAATGACCTTGAAAATCATATCCATGGGTACATTATGCTTCATATACCTTAGTGAGAATCTGAGTTCTTAGAAAATAGACAAGGAAATTGTTTCAACCTCACCGTAGTTTACACATAACAAAGATCGAGATATATGCGGCTATCCACTCATGTTGGTAGCTCTTACCATAAACATCTAAGTTTGGTGAAATTTATAGGATCATTTGGAACAATCACCATATGCAGAAAACCAAAAAAACATTTATGCCCCCTGTCCTTGCGACTCTTTTTCTTTGCACATACATCATGGAGTAACTCGAAAGACATAACAACTATCAATTGTGAATCAATCAAATAAAACTTATAACTTCTTAGATGCCCCTAGTTAAAACATCATCGGTACATAAAAGAGTCATAATCAAACCAAGAACAAAGTGTGTGCTTAAGTAGTATTGAAAAATAATATTGATTCATTTGTCAAGCACCGTAGAGATTCATCAGTCAAAATGTAGAATTTAAGAAATATGTATTCCATGTCTGATTATTTTCCCTATTTACCATCTAATGTAGGTCTTAGGAACACTATTTATGTTAGTGCAATGTTTGTTCTAGATAGGTGGTTTGTAAAGATACACCCTTGCTTCATGAAAGTGACAAGTGAGTGCAAGCATCATGAAGCATTGTGTTACAAGAAAAACCATCCTATGATGACCTAGTATATGCAACCTATCATGCTATCAAAGATGCCCCTAGTGCGAAATGACTTGATCCTAAGAGAGGAATGTAGATAAATCCCAAGCAAGGATAGGATATTTGTAAGGAAACAAAGTCAACTTTTAGCATAGGTGTAATCGTGAAGGTCTAGTATCAGCAATGTATTGATAGATAGAGCGCAAAATACAAGTGACGCCTGATTGTCAGGTTTTCACCACTTGGCAAAACTTATTTATTCTTTTTTCTACCAAGATGCCTATTTTACCAGGTTGTCATCAAGGCACTTTTCTCTTTTTCAAATTTTTTTCTATTTTTGAATGTTTTTGTAGTATCAAGGCGCCTTTTTGCTAGGTTTTCACCAAGGATACCTTTTCTTCAGGACTTTTTCCACTATTTTTGGATTTCTTCAGGATCAATTTTCTGATGTTTTTTTGGTATTTTCTGAGTTTTTCACTGTATAGGCTCTGCCAGCCGAACATCAAGCATAGAACCGCTTCAAATGTAGAGTATTGATAGGATCTAGAAGGACGTCTCCCTCAGGTGTAGCTAGTTGATAAGCTCCAGTCCCAAAAGTAGCAGTGATAACATAAGGTCCTAGCCAGTTAGGTTCAAACCTTCCCTTCTATTCTCTGTTAGGATGGTTTTTAGGATTCTCCTTTAGGACAAGATCCCCCACTTGAAATTATCATGGTTTGAACTTTTTATTGTACCCCTTGGACATTCTTTCTTGGTACACCTTCAAATGATCAAATGCCTGTTGTCTACGCTCATCAAGTAAATCTAGAGAATTTACCCGATCAATGTGGTATTGTTCATCAGTAACAAGACCTTGTAAAGATACCTGCAAAGATGAGATTTCAACCTCAAAAGGTAGTACTTCTTTAGCACCATAGACTAAGGAAAATGGTGTGGCTCTAGTTGGTGTTCTGATGCTTGTTCTGTAGGCCCATAGTGCTTGATTTAGTTGTAAATGCTAGTCTCTGCTAGACTTACTCATAGTTCTGTGTAGGATCTTGAGAATATCCTTAATAGATGCCTTAGCCTGTCCATTACCTTGAGGGTAATATATTGAGGAGCAATGTTGAGTGATGTGGAACTATTCGCAAAGGTCATCAATGTCTTGATTTTTAAATTGGCCCCCATTGTCTGTTACAATTGAAGAGGGTATCCCTTATCTACATATAATGTAGTTCAAGATGAACATAGTCACCTGTTTGTTGGTGAATTTGATTAGAAGCATGAATTTGACCCACTTCATGAAATAATCAGTGGCCATAATGATGAACTTGTGTCCATTTGAAGAATTAGGATATATTTGTCCAACCAAGTCAAAGGCTCATTGCTGAAATGGCCAATGTGTTATAAAAGGTATCAGTTCTCTAGTAGGAGCATGGATAAGATTTCCATGTTTTTGGAATTTATGACACGTCTTTGAAAATTTAATAGCATCTTTTTCCATTTTAGGCCAGTAATAGCCTACTCTGAGCAGTTTCCTTGCTAGTGAAAATCTGTTTGAATGTGATCCACATACACCTTCGTGGACTTCTTTTAACGCGTGATCTGACTCTTCGTGTTCTAAACATCTAAGAAGTGTACCATTGAGACCTCATCTATATAAGCTATTAGTTATGAGGACACAACATGATGTTGTCCTAATCAAGGCTCATTTTTTATTCCTAGATAGATCATTGGGAATGGTTTGGTCAGTTACGTAAGTAATGATCTTAGCATACTGGGATTGGTCTGGGGTGATTAAAGAATAGATTATTTGGCATTCAGGGGTATCAAAGGAAGGATAAGATAGTTCTTCCACCAATAATTCATAGTGGAATTGATGTTCCTCCAGTTGTAACATGGACGCCAATGTAGCCATAGCATCTGCATCTTTGTTCTCCATTCTGGGTATCTACTGGAATATGATGAAGACAAAGTACTTCTTTAAGTCATCAACCAATTGCTTGTAGGGAATCAAACTCTCATCTTTCATCTGATAATCTCCATTGACTTGATTGATAATGAGATGGGAGTCACCATACACATGTAACTCTACAATCTTCCATTCCATGGCAAGCTTAAGACCGTTTACCAATGCCTCATATTCAGAAATGTTATTTGTGCATGGAAACATCAATTTGTAGGAATTGGGTATTTTGTAGCCTTGAGGAGTTATGAATAGAACCCCTGCTCTAGAGCCTTGTTGCATGAAAGAACCATCAAAGTACATCTTCCACACATACTCAGTTAAATGCATAATTGTTTCATTAGAGAACTCAATTCTTAAAGGTTCATCATCTTGGAGTGGTGAATCAACAAATTGATCTGCGAGGAATTGTCCTTTAATAGCCTTCCTGTCCACATATTTAATGTCAAATTCACTTAGAATGAGGACCCACTTTTCCAGATGGCCTGTTAACGTTGTCTTGCTTAGGAGGTACTTCAAAGGATCTATCTTTGCAATGAACCTTACTATATGTGATAGCATATAATGTCTCAATTTTTGTGATGCAAAGACAACTGCTAAACAAGCTTTCTCAATAATGTTGTAATTGAGTTCATAGGAGACTAGTGTTCTACTGATGTAGTAGATTTCTCTTTCTTTCTTAGCTTCATGGTCTTGTGCCAGCAATACCCCAGTGATGTAGTTGTAGCTGAAACATACATGAGTAATGGATTTCCATGAATAGGTACCTTAAGAATGGGAGGAGTAGCCAGGTAATCTTTTAATTCTCTGAAGTCAGCTTCACAATGTTCATCCCATTTGAAGGTGACACCTTTATGTAGTAACTTGGTAAAGGGTTGTGCTCTATCTACAAGTTGTGACATGAACCCTCTTATTGACTAGAGTCTCCCTTCTAATATCCTCATTTGACTAATGTTGCATGGAGGAGTCATTTCTAGTATAGCCTTGACTTTTGCAGGGTCTACCTCAATTACTTTCGCTAAAACAATAAACCCTAAGAGCTTTCCTGATTGGACCCCAAAGGCACATTTCTTTGGATTGAGCCTGAGTTGAAATTGCTCCATACAGTCCAATTTATTTCTTAAGTCATCAATATGAGTATTTCTTTCTTTTGATTTGGCCAAGGTATCATCCGCGTAGTCCTCCATGTCTTTATGCATCATATCATGGAATAGAGTGGTCATTGCTCTTTGATATGTAGCGCCTACATTATATATCCCAAATAGCATAATGTTCCATCAAAAGGTTCCCCATGTGCATGTAAATGTAGTCTTATCTTGATCTTCAGGAGCAATTTTAATTTGATTATAGCATGAGAAACTATCCATTAATGAATACATTTGGTAGCCTGTTGTGAGGTCTATGATCATATCAATATTAGGTAGTGGAAAATCATCCTTAGGACATGCCTTGTTTAAGTCCCTGAAGTCTGTATAGATCCTGATAGATTTATCTAATTTAGATACTAGGACCACATTAGAAATACATCCTGCGTAAGCGATGACTCTGATGAATCAAAATTTTAATAATTTCTCTAGCTCCACCTTTGCTAGTAATGCAACATGAGGATGCATCTTTCTGAGTTTCTATTTTACGGACTTGATCTTGGGAGCTATGGATAAATGGTGCATTATCAATTCAAGATCCATCCCATGCATATCTCTGTAAGACCTTGCAAATTTGATCTTCTTCTCCTTTAGGAACTTAGTGAACTATGTCTTCTCTTCACCTGACAAATATTGTACTAAGTGAACTATTTTAGGATTTTCAGTTGTTCCCAAGTTAACTGGTTGGGTTGGTTCTATTAGAACTGAAGACCTTTCTTGAAAGTTCTTGGGGAGGATATCAAGAATCTCATCTTTTAGCGCCTCTGAGAGGTTTTCACCACTAGATACATCTTTTGTTTTTACTATTTTAGAATATGAGTCTTCCACAACGTGGTTTTCACCATAAGTTCTTTTCTTCTTTTTATTTTTCAATTTTTGACTGAGAAACTTGATATCCTCATGTGACATGTTCATGCTCCTTGCATTAGTGGAATTTATTGTCCCTCAAACCCTCACAAAACCTGATTATGCCTATTGGAAGTTTGGGACTTTTATTCTCTACTAATAATTCTGATTGAAGTTACTAATCCAATCTATCTCGTCTCCACATAAGTGTTTAATGCATATTTCTCCTTGAGTAGTGATGTCCACTATGGGTTCATGATATTTTAGGAATATTGTGTTATGAAACAATCTAATATGTTTTTTTGTATGAGGAACTTCCTTTTTGATGGTTTGAGTATACTGGCTTGAATTAAGTTGATTAAGATACCTTTATGGCTATGTTATGGATGGTGTATACATGCTGTTCAAAATTGCCATAAAGATTAGGTTATCTATGTACTTTACCTAGCCGTTATTAACACTCTTGTATGATTTTAAGAATGATTGTGATGTTAACTATTGATTAGTAATTAACCCAAATCACCTAGTGGATCATATTATGGAGTCAATCTGACCCTTTCTTTATAATTAATTAGTATTACTTTGTATTGCGCGTTCTTATATCCTAGTGACATTATACTTGAGCTCTATGCTTTCTATTATTTGATTAGATGATGAGATGCTTTAAAAATATGTTGGATAATATGTCCATCCTAATGATAGTTTGTAAATGATCCAAAATGTCACCTAATGAATGATAGTCTTAGAATATTTAATGGAATTTTTTCTTATTTACATGATGACATTATCAATGATGATGGCTCATTTTTATTTCAGTATGAAATTATTGTGAAGCTAACAATACTAACTCAATCATGATTTAGAATGAGTATTTTTTGGTGTGTGTGTAGGATGAGGGGAGGAAGTTGTAGTAACTTCCACGAGAGATCCACATGATGTCGCACTCCCCCTCCTTGTCTTCCACTTCTTGTACATATATATATTTGTGTTTCTCAACTTGGTGATGCAGGATGCAGGTACCAGGCATCGACTCCACTTGGCCACACAGGTCTAAGCATGCCTTTAAAATCCTTGAACTTTGTTGTCGTGGAGATAATACCAAGGTTTCCCCAAGTAGACCCTTTTGACTTAGGTTCCTTTTTTAGGAAGTCACCCTATTTGGGTTTGGGATGTATTATTATTTCGATGGTTTTGAGATTTGTGTTCTGTTCAGTTTATCTTGTTCTTTTATTATTGTCAATTATGTTTGTAATATGATCCTTGGTTATATATATATATATATATATA
>MU225611.1:959417-1011968 GCA_018584345.1 Thuja plicata | reverse complement strand
TATATATATATATATAATAGTTGTATTATGTGCATAAATAAGTTTTTTATGTGACTAAATATATGTATATGTATGTATATATGGGTGCACACATATATGCCTATGTATATATATAAATATATTTGTGTGTGTATAAATATATGTATATGTATAATTAGAGTTGTGATGTAAATATTGTATTGAGATATAAAATAAAATAAAATAATAGAAGAACTAAGATTATTATGCCTAATTGGTAAAACTAGATTTCTAGGAGATTCGAACTCAAGACCTCCTAGGAGTAAGGCTAGCTAGTTACCATTGGTATAATTGATTACTTCATAAGCTTATTTAAGTTAATAAATAATTAAAGTTGTAACCTATCATTCACGGGAATAATTGATTTAAATTGAAACCAACTATGGAAGTTGGAGAAGTTTCTTCCCGTAAAGCAACTCCTCCAACCATATAGTTGTCTATATGTATAAGGTGAAATATTTTATGAAGGGAGACGAGGTTTTTGGGATTCTAAATAGGCATTGTAATATGAAAATGAGGATTTTTCATTAAGAGTTAAAGAAGAGAACAATGTTTTATGTTATTATGATAAAATGGAGAAATAATTGGAGAAATAATTGCTACAAGAAAAATATAGTCCTGATGCAAAGGTCATATCTCTCTAACCAACCGTTGGATCATACTAAGTTTTTAATATGTTGGTCACAACCTAATTGTGTCACTTCTCACTGGAGCAATTGAATAAATATTGTTTGGTTCAAAATTTATAGATCTCTGTGTGCGGATCTATCCAGGAGGACATCAAGAAGGAAGTTGAAAAGTCTGGAGGCTTATGGAATTGCTCAAAACACCAAGGGAATTCTCCATAGTAGCCCAGGTAGAGTCTAGAACCAGAAATAATTATCATGTTCTTGAGTGTGTCTAGTAATTCATTTATGAATTGTGTTTATTATTAGAAGTGTTATATTATTGATCAGATCTATAGAAAAGTAATGTAGTTTAAAAACATTTATTATGCAATCTGTAAATTAGTGTCTGTATCTAATCTATAAGATTGGTGAATTTTTTCACTATCTATTATTGGGTGTGATTATGTCTTCATGTGTGGTTTTTAATTCTATGTGAATTTTATGTTTGAATAGTGGTTAAATTCTTATTTAATTATTTTTGAGTTTTGGAATGTTTAGGATGTCATTTTATCACCCTTCCTTTTGATAGTCTATTTCATTTGGGATTATTTTCTTCTATGTTCTTTCTCAAATTTTATGTATGAGAAATTTCCATATCTTTATCAAGGTATTTTTTAATGGTCATCTATTGTTTCTATTTTTATTATGCACATTGTTAGGGTTTGGATTCATCCTAAGGGTTTGATAACATAGGAGAGTTTCCTAAACCTACGGACTAGATATTTTGTAGTGGTTGCAAGTCCCTTTTGATGACATGTTTGAGTAGGGAAAAAAGGCACCCTAAGACCCAAAGTGGTTGCTAGGAGATCCTAGGGGTGAGTTCTTAATCAAGTGATAACCATAAAAAAATGAACTTGGGCTTGGGGGTTTACACATAATAAAAGATAAGTGATATTATAGTCCGCATAGACTTGTTGGAGTACTGGTACCATGGGTAATGGCCAGGGTGGATCCCAATACACAGGCTGTGTGATGACACTCACCTAGTTGGTAATCTGGAGCCCTCACTCATATTTTGTGATGTTTGGATACTTGGTTGTATTTTTTTGTTTATTATTTTTTTCTTTTGGATGGTTCTTTTGGGAAAGCTATATTGTTGACCTTATATTTCCTTAGATCTTGTGTGGACCTTGGTTCTATCTCCTAGCATGAGGGAGTGGGACTTCACGGTTCCATGTGGTTGGGTGGTTAATCTGATCGAGGTACTGTTTGTGGTTGCATGGATGTCTTTACCTTTGGGTTCATGATTGGAAGTAGTCAAGGATTCTACTTCTGCATCATTTACTTCAATGAATTGTAATTTTGATGTATTGCTTTATTTAGGACCTTTGTTGGGTAATGTAATGTAATGTAAATGAAAGGAGAAGCAATGTAATGGGAATGGGTATTTCTAGGTGAAATGAAGGGAAAAGTTATGCTCCTACTAGTATATGTCTCAAAACATTAAAACAATGTGAACTTTGTCATTTGTATTACTCTTATGATATCTTATAGTAAGTGATCTCTTGCATGGAGAGCTAATCATATTGTTCTCTTATGTTTTTGTGGATAATGACCTACCTTATATTGATGTGATAAGTAACTTCTCTTAAATAATAGACTAAATGGGAATACTAGGAAATGATTGGTTAATGAATGAACTCATGTTTATATCAAAGAGAAATGTTATTATTAGATAAGAAGAACTATAGGAAATGATAAAATGATAATAGAATTACAATCAGTTGTATAATTGAGAATTGAGATGCCAAATATTAAGGAAGGTTTATAGAAAAGAAGTACAATACATTTTTGGTTCAGTGTAACATGTGATAGTAACTCAATAAATTGATTCACATATTGTTACTTATGATTGATATTAAGAATGAGTTAGGAACATTTTGGTTGGTGGCTTAAAATATATCTAGTACAATGTACATTCAGGTGGTAGGGCATGTGATAATGAATGATAATCTTTACCCTAATGTCTATATGAAGCTAAATTTATAAGATGGTTAACTGATGTTATGAATTTCATTAGTTAGTTATGAAGAATGGATTGTGTTGGTGAATTAAATGGTGACTAATCATTGAAACATGTTCATGAGACAGTAATCATTTATTTTGAAGTGTTATAAATATATTAGAATTGTAATTCATTTTGAACATCTTAAAAGTAATTAAATTAATCAATATTGTTTGAGTAGAAGTGCTAGGGAACCTGTGAGGACTTAGGAATCTTTAGTTAGGTTGCATTCATGTTATCTGAGCATATGTGTATTGAAACTTTTGATAATATGTATCGTACTAGTTTTTTAAAAAGAAATTGACTTCATCTTTAGAGGTTAGATGGTCAGTCTTCCTGGGTTCCCTGGCAGGGCATTACATATGGTATCAGAGCCCTAGGTTTTCACACTGGGAACTCTAGGACTCATAACTCACTTATGCTTACCCTTTAAGCTCTTGTATTGTATTTTTACTGATGTTAGCATCATTCTTGCAAAATTTAATTTTAATTATGAAAGTTGCATCTTTCTGTGTATCTGTTATAAAGTATTTTGAAAAAAATACTTAGATAGTACTAATATTGAATTATCTTAGAAATTTACTTAAATTTGGAAAATTTTGTATTTTGGATTAATATTGTGTTCAAATAAATATTCAACTTAGGTGAAAATTACTCACTAGGGAGTCTACACCTTTTCACTTTATTTTTGTTTAAAATCTTAAGTGTTTGGGAAAAAAATATTTATTATTTTGATCATTCATATATGCCAATGTATCTCTTAAATGTCATGACATGTGCTTTGATATGACACGTTCTTTGATTTAATTTTAAATTGATTATTTCAAGAAATGTTAAGGACTATATACATTGCTTTCCTTGGATGACTCTCCATTCTATTATTTCCTATATAAATTATACTAATTGAAGTTCATAGACGTAATATTTAAAGTAACTATCATCAATATGCCTAGTGATTGTGAAAGAGATAAGAGTTCATTTTGATTGAAGAATTGAATTATTTGTTGGAATTATATTTTGAATGTAGTACTGAGAGGGGAGGGGTGAATCAATACCTCTAAAAATTTTATTGGTTAGCCCATTAACCCTTAGTCATTAGTTTGTAAATTATCTTATCTAATTATTCATATTTCTTTGTGCATATGTAATCATAAAAACAAAAGTTCTTTAATATGTAACCATACAAGAAACATTCATGAAAATAGAAAACACATAACACAAGATATGGTAACGCAGAAAACTCCTGTTAGGAAGTAAAAATTGCGGTGGGGATTGTTACCCACAAGACTTCACTATCAGCAGATAAGAAGGGGCCAGTAAAGGCTTACAATTGGTCACTTCTAATGACCTACCCTATTAGGAGTATTACAGTGGAGACCTGTTAAGATCTACTTTGTTTGAAGCTTTAGCAACACTATTAAGTGTGCACTCTGTTAAGAGATTTGTAAAGAACTGTTAAGTCCACCTTCTACAAAAGGATTTTAGATGTGATGCACTTGTTAGAATGAAACTACATAAGTATTTGATTTGATGATGTATGAAATCTCTAATTACTGATAACATATCCAATAAAGCTTCCCATGTATGAGTAATCATCTTTTCATGATTGAATAATACCTTTCTTTGCACGTCGGTAGCCTCTGTGTGTTCTTGATAACTATATATAATATGTTTCTAAACTTTGCATGAATTCTGCCTTCTACTCCTTAGATGCTCTTCGTGGCTATCAAAAACAATGAATTCATAATTCACAATTGGTTGAACATCTATTTATACTAGATTTTAGCTCTATTCTTGATTCACGCTTCGTAAGTTAACTCTAGATCCAAGGTTTACAAATTGACCTTGACCTTTAGTTAGATATGTTTTAGATCCATTAGGATGCTTTAAAACATTTACATTATTCTTGCTTGACCCTCAAGTAATGATTTAAAACAAATTAAAACTCTATAAATAGAATTACAATGCTTTATCTGACGTGTAAAAGTCAAATCCACTATTTGCGGGTTCTCTAATTGACTGTCAGTTCTGATGGTTGGGCTGCTCTATCAGTCTGTTGGTTTTATTCTCCGTCGGTGTTCCTTTCTTGAACTTTTCATCGGGCATGCCTTTTCTTCTTTGTCGGCGATGTTCTCAAAACTGTATCGTCGGTGATGATCTTTGTATTATGTCATTGACTCGTCAGTGATGTCCTATTTAATTCATCAGTACAACACTTGTTAGTGTTCATCAGGAAATTCCATACTTAGCACTTTTACCTTGTCGGGTATCCTCCCTTCTGTGCGTTGGTTAGCTACATACTCTGTTCTTCGGGTAGCTATACCGATGGTCTCTGTCAATGTTTTTCACTAAGTGTACTAATGTCAAAACTTAATTTCATCATTATTTACATGAATTAGGAAGTGATTAAGGTAGCACTCAAAATAGTAATATTTTGTTTCTGGATTAAAATTTATATTGTGTTGGTTCGTACGTATGTAAATATTGAAAGTTTGGTGTCATGTTGAGGTTAGAATTTTAATGCATGTTGTCTCTTCCTTTCTATTACTTATTATACTTTCATGACTAGTAGATGGAGAACTTATAATGTACACATCGATAAATATGTTTACAATGTTGTGATGAGCTTAGAAAATCAAGTAATCGATAAGATTTCTTTGATATGAAATACCTCTCTCTCTTCTCTACCCTTCTCGAAGTAGGGAATTCAAAAGAAAGAACAAATATATTTCTCTCTCTCTTTCACTTTTTTAGAATAAGTTTTGAAGGACTAAAGTTTTCTTAAGGAAAAAATAAAATAAAATGAAATGAATACCTTCATTAATATTTATATGTTTCTAGTTAGAAAACCCTTGGGTAAAGGACCTATGTCCCCAAGGTTTCATCATTCATGTTTGTGTTAAAAGAAGAAGTGTTTTATTCATGTTTCAAAAATTATATCATTTCTGCATTCCATATTCATAGGTATAAAATTAATCAAGAAAGACTAAGGTAAGAATATACTAACATCCAAGTAATTTCTCTTGGAGTTGGTATTTGATTCTCTATCTTAAATTTTGAGGTAAAATTTGCACTTTAAATGTGTATTTTATAGATGCCTTGTGAATAGATGAAACCATCAATAAGAATTATGAAAATGAATTTGGCTTAAGAGTGCATGATAAGTATCATTTCAATGGTAATATTTATGGTTGGATGTCTATAGTATAGGGTTGTTGACTTATCGTAAGTGGAATATGATTACATGGTTATATAGATGGATATGAACCTTTATATTGTTAAAAGAAATCAATCAACATTGCTATCTTTATTAGGAAATACATATTAGGTTAAGGGTATGATTGGATACTCCTAAATTTTATTGAGGAAAGAAAAGGAAAAACTTATTAATATATTGGTAGCATAATAAGTGGTATTTGGGTAGTGGCAATGTGTTTTTCCTCCTCTTAATGACTCTATGAATAGCTCTAAATTAACATTTTATATGAACTCATCATATTACAATTTAATTTGATAGGAAGTAGGTGTGTTGTACTAGTGCCTGACATATAGTCTGCATGGAATGGTATCCTAAATTGATGATGCAATAATTTGCTAAACTGTCAGAATTTATCTAGGAGTATGGATAGGGTAATCTAATGATTATGCCTACTATAGAAGATGTCTTTGATTTTATCCTTGTAAAGTGTGTCATTATGTGTGTGATTTATAGTATTTTTTGAGGTATTTTTGAGATACTTGATGATAGGGAGTTAATAGACGCTATATAATAAGGAACTTCTTTGTATTTGCTAAGAGTTGCCTATAGAACTAGGTGTTAAGATAAATTATAAGTTGAATAATGATTGGTTAAATGTGATAAGCTGACTTCTCGAATAAATGTTTTATTTCATCTTGTATTGGTTTTGTATTTTAGGGTCCCTATTTGAAAATTGCTTACAAATTTTAAAAGTGCTATTATTCCTAAAAGTTTAAAGTGATATTTTATCATACTAATGATTGTGATACTTTGTGACTCATATTTTCTATTTTGATAGATTTTTGAGATGTTACCAAGAATTCTTACCCCTTGTCTTAGTTATAATAAATAAGAACTTTAAATTTGAAGAAAAAGGTAGAATATCATTATAAACCATGCTTTTCTTTTTCATCTAATATTAGTCTTAGTAGGAATGTGTAAGAAGGAACTATCTAGGGTTATGAAGTGGTTTAGACTTGGAAACATGTTATATTTTTATGCATCTTGTCTTCTTAGAGTCCTTGCATTATGATAGTCTTTTTCATGAATTATCCACGAGAGATTTATGATAATCTAAAATAAGTTTAAAAAGGTAAGATTCATGAAACTTTGATAGCAAGATTACTTGGATATATTCTATAATTTTGGTTAGATATTTGATCGTTACATAGAACTGGTAAATGTTTTAGTACTTACTGACTTCTAGGAGTAAGTCAAATCTAAGGGGGGAGGATGTAATGTCCCTCCAACCCTCACAAAACCTGATTATGCCTGTTAGAAGTTTGGGACTTTTATTCTCTACTAATAATTCTGATTGAAGTTACTAATCCAATCTATCTCGTCTCCACATAAGTGTTTAATGTATATTTCTCCTTGAGTAGTGTTGTCCACTAGGTTTTAATGATATTTTAGGAGTATTGTGTTACGAAACTATCTGATATGTTATTTTTTGTATGAGGAACTTCCTTTTTGATGGTTTGAGTATACTGGGATGAATTAAGTTGATTAAGATACCTATATGACAATGTTATGGATGGTGTATACATGTTGTTCAAAATCACCATAAAGATTAGGTTATCTATGTTCTTTACCTAGCCATTATTAACACTCTTGTAGATGATGAGATGCTTTAAAAATATGTTGGATAATATGTCCATCCTAATGATAGTTTGTAAATGATCCGAAATGTCACCTAATGAATGATAGTCTTAGAATATTTAATAGAATTTTTGCTTATTTACATGATGACATTATCAATGTATTTCAGTATGAAATTATTGTGAAGCTAAAAATACTAACTCAATCATGATTTAGAATGAGTATTGTTTGGTGTGTGTGTAGGATGAGTGGAGGCAGTCGTAGTCAATTCCATGGGAGATCCACACAATGTCATACTCCCCCTCCTTGTCTTCCACTTCTTGTACATATATATATTTGTGTTTCTCAACTTGGTGATGCAGGATGCAGGTACCAGACATCGACTCCACCTGGCCACATAGGTCTGAGCGTGCCTTTAAAATCCTCAAATGTTGTTGTTGTGGAGATAAAACTAAGGTTTCCCCAAGTAGACCCCTTTGACTTAGGTTCCTTTTTCAGGAAGTCAACCTATTTGGGTTTGGGATGTATTATTATTTTGATGGTTTTGAGATATGTGTTCTGGTCAGTTGATCTTGTTCTTTTATTATTGTCAATTATGTTTGTAATATGATCCTTGGTTATTATATCATTATATATATATAATAGTTGTATTATGTGTGTAAATAAGTTTTCTTGCATGACTAAATATATGTATATGTATGTATATATGGGTGCACACATATATGCCTATGTATATATATAAATATATTTGTGTATGTATAAATATATGTATATGTATAATTAGAGTTGTGATGTAAATATTGTATTGAGATATAAAATACAATAAAATAATAGAAGAACTAAGATTATTATGCCTATTTGGTAAAAATATATTTCTAGGAGATTCGAACTCAAGACCTCCTAGGAGTAAGGCTAGCTAGTTACCATTGGGCTATGTGAGTTACTTGATCATCTTTCTTAACATTGGTACAATTGATTACTTCATAAGCTTATTTAAGTTAATAAATAATTAAAGTTGTAACCTATCATTCACGGGAATAATTGATTTAAATTGAAACCAACTATGGAAGTTGGAGAAGTTGCTTCCCATAAAGCAACACCTCCAACCATATAGTTGTCTATATGTATAAGGTGAAATATTTTATGAAGGGAGACAGGGTTTTTGGGATTCTTAATAGGCATTGCAATCTAAAAATGAGGATTTTTCATTAAGAGTTAAGGGAGACGAAAATGTTTTATTTTATTCTGAGAAAACGGAGAAATAATTGCTAATAGAAAAATACGGTCCTGATGCAGAGGTCATATCTCTCTAACCAACCGTTGGATCGTACTAAGTTCTTAATATGTTGGTCACAACCTAATTGTATCACTTATCACTGGAGCGATCAAATAAATATAGTTTGGTTCAAAAGTTATAGATCTCTATGTGCGGGTCTATCCAGAAGGACAACAAGAAGGAAGTTGAAAAGTCTGGAGGCTTATGGAATTGCTCAAAACACCAAGGGAATTCTCCATAGTAGCCCAGGTAGAGTCTAGAACCAGAAATAATTCTCATGTTCTTGAGTGTG
The DNA here is from genome assembly GCA_018584345.1 of Thuja plicata. Classification (NCBI taxonomy): domain Eukaryota; kingdom Viridiplantae; phylum Streptophyta; class Pinopsida; order Cupressales; family Cupressaceae; genus Thuja; species Thuja plicata. Next base: position 1,002,872 of record MU225611.1, on the reverse strand, counting down.
TCTGGTAATTCATTTATGAATTGTGTTTATTATTATGAGTGTTATATGATCGATTAGATCTATAGAAAAGTAATGTAGTTTAAAAACATTTATTATGCAATCTGTAAATTAGTGTTTGTATCTAATCTATAGGATTGGTGAGTTTTTACAATATCTATTATTGGGTGTGATTATGTCTTCATGTATGGTTTTGAATTCTATGTGAATTTTATGTTTGAATAGTGGTTAAATTCTTATTTAATTGTTTTTGAGTTTTGGAATGTTTAGGATGTCATTTTATCACCCTTCCTTTTGATAGTCTATTTCATTTGGGATTATTTTCTTCTATGTTCTTTCACTAATTTTATGTATGAGAAATTTCCATATCTTTATCAAGGGATTTTTTTATGGTCATCTATTGTTTCTATTTTTATTATGCACATTGTTAGGGTCTGGACTCATCCAGAGGGTTTGATAACATAGGAGAGTTTCCTAAACCTACGGACTAGATATTTTGTAGTGATTGCAAGTCCCTTTTGATGACATATTTGAGTAGGGAAAAAAGGTACCCTAGGTGGGTGGCTCACCATAGGTGCCAGGGCCCAAAGTGGTTGCTAGGAGATCCTATGGGTGAGTTCTTAATGAAGTGATAACCTTAAAAAATGAACTTGGGCTTGGGGGTTTACACATAATAAAAGATAAGTGATATTATAGTCCGCATAGACCTGTTGGAGTACCGGTACCATGGGTAACTACCAGGGTGGATCCTTAAAATTTGAGAGGGGACCGGTGTTACATGGTTGCCAGGGTGGATCCCAATACACAAGCCATGTGATGACACTCACCTAGTTGGTAATCTGGAGCCCTCACTCATATTTTGTGATGTTTGGATACTTGGTTGCATTTTTTTTTAAATTTTAATTTTTTTCTTTTGGATGGTTCTTTTGGGAAAGCTGTATTATTGACCTTATATTTCCTTAGAGCTTGTGTGGACCTTGGTTCTATCTCCTAGCATGGGGGAGTGAGACTTCATGGTTCCACATGGTTGGGTGGTTAATCTTATCGAGGTACTGTTCGTGGTTGCATGGATGTCTTTACCTTTGGATTCATGATCGGGAGCTGTCAAGGATTCAACTTCTGCATCATGTACTTCAATGAATTGTAATTTTGATGTATTGATTTATTTAGAGCCTTTGTTGGGTAATGTAATGTAATTTAAATGAAAGGAGAAGCAACGTAATGGGAATGGGTATTTCTAGGTGAAATGAAGGGAAAAGTTATGCTCCTACTTGTATATGTCTCAAAACATTAAAATAATGTGAACTTTGTCATTTGTATTACTCTTATGATATCTTATAGTAAGTGATCTCTTGCATGGAGAGCTAATCATATTGTTCTCTTGTGTTTTTGTGGATAAGGACCTAACTTATATTGATATGATAAGTAACTTATCTTAAATAATAGACTAAAAGGGAATACTAGGAAATGATTGGTTAATGAATGAACTCATGTTTATATCAAAGTGAAATGTTATTATTAGATAAGAAGAACTACAGGAAATGATAAAATGATAATAGAATTACAATAAATTGTATAATTGAGAAATGAGATGCCAAATATTAAGGAAGGTTTATAGAAAAGAAGTACAATAGATTTTTGGTTCAGTGTAACATGTGATAGTAACTCAATAAATTAATTCACATATTGTTACTTATGATTGATATTAAGAATGAGTTAGGAACATTTTGGTTGGTGCCTTAGAATATATCTAGTACAATGTACAGCCAAGTGGTAGGGCATGTGATAATGAATGATAATCTTTACCCTAATGTCTATATGAAGCTAAATTTATAAGATGGTTAACTGATGTTATGAATTCCAATAGTTAGTTATAAAGAGTGGATTGTGTTGGTTAATTAAATGGTGACTAATCATTGAAACATGTTCATGAGATAGTAATGATTTATTTTGAAGTGTTATAAATATGTTAGAATTCTAATTCATTTTGAACATCTTAAATGTAATTAAATTAATCAATATTGTTTGAGTAGCAGTGCTAGGGAACCTGTGAGGACTTAGGAATCTTTAGTTAGGTTGCATTCATGTTTTTTGAGCATATGTGCATTGAAAATTTTGATAATATGTATCGTAATAGTTTTTTTTTTTTTTAAATTGACTTCATCTGTAGAGGTTAGATGGTCAGTCCTCCTGGGTTCCCTAGCGGGGCATTACATGGAAGAAGGGTAAGGTTCACAAGTGTTTAGATAGAAAACCAAAGTGTAGTTATTGGGGAAGTCGAGGATAGGATCAGGATCTAAATTTTTCCAATCAATTAAGTCAGGGTTTATCAAAGACAGGGAGTCATATTTTGGGAATGACAACATCGCGTTAGCATCAAGACTTGTAATTGACATGACATGTTATGTTAGGTTAATCTCTTCAATGTTTAGATCAATAAGAGTTAGATTGGCATTATCAAAGTCATTGTTATTTATATGTGGACTAAACTCTAGTGACTCATCACTGGAACTTTCATCATCATATCTCTGTAAAAGGAGGCTTCTTGCTTGTCACCTCTGAATTTCTTCTAGACCTAGGAGAACACCAGTCTCTTCATCAATGATTAGGGGAAGGAATTCCTCCTCTGCCTCACGAATATCAAAACTATCAGGAGGGGTGTTAGAATGTTCTCTATGTGTGGATGGAGCCGCAAACATGTGAATCGCATTTATTTCAATGTCCTCTATGGAAAAAAATAACTCATCCCATTCATAATCATGAGATTCAGTGGCATCGTCATCAGACCTGTTCAAGAATTCAACAATAGTTACTTGATGTACCCTATTAGCCACCTGTGGATCAAAGTGTGGTAAATCAAGGATATGTAAAACTATGACCAAATACCCCCAGTTAGGATGTAAATACTGTTGTTGAGGTGTGTATTCAATAGCTGTTGCTATCAATGGTACCTCTGGGTTGTCTTCTGTTGTTTCTTCTACCTCTTGAAAAGGGATGGGAGTGTCTTGTGGTACCTCAAAGATTGGTATATAGCGCTCTCCTTTATATTGGGGATTATCTATACCCACATGTAATAATATTTTGTAGGACCATTGTTCTAGTTCTATTACTTCTATTTCATCACTCCCTTTTTCAGAAACTGGACTATCTCTTGAAGTAGGGTTTGTAGATTTATTGAAACCTAGCCCTGTTTTATCTTTAGTATTCCTGAATTCCATGTGTACAGGTTTAATGAGTCCTTTTGCTTTGTCACCTAAAGGTCCTTTTCCTTTATATCTCATTTTCTTGAGGAGATCATATCCTTTTCCATACTTCTCCGGAGATATTTCCACATGTTATACCTCAGCTTCCATTGGTTCTCCCTTATAAAGCCAGGCCAAGACTACATGTTCTTCTTTGTTATCTAAAGAAGAGGTGGATGCCTTCACCATGCTATTTGATTTATGTATTTCTGGCATTCAAGATGCAATAGGTGTGAATGATGAGGAAGGTTTTCCATAGGATCTTGGTGATACTGGAAGTTCTTTCAATGACGGGGTCATGTCCAGCTTGTATTTGCCCATACATGTTTCTTCAAGTTGTAAGGATTTTCCAAAAAATTTCATCACCATGTCTTTGGTAGTCTTACGAGAAATCTCATCCATAGCTTCCTTGTTATGTGGGACCATACTACCATCCTTGATATTGTTGCAAGTATAATTAGCATCTGCCAGAACTATCACTTCCACCCCATTATGTGGGAACTTAATACACTGGTGGTATGTAGATGGTACAACTTGCATTTCGTGGATCCAGGGTCTCCCTAATAGTATGTTGTAATCCAAGGGTAGATCCAGAACTTGAAATATGACATTCCTTTCAACTAACCTGATTTTAATGGGTAGAACAATAAGACCTTTAGAGAATCTCTCTTCCTCATCATAAGATTTGATAGTGATTTTGCTTCTAGAATCAATGGTCTATTCTGAGAGACCCAATTTCTTGATTAGATTAAGGGTACAAATATTCAATCCTGCACCTCCATCTATCAATACGCGTCTAACACAATATTTATGAATGAGGACTTCAATATGAAGGGGTTGATTATGTGGACGTGTCAATGATTTATCATCCTCTTCAGAAAAGGAGAGATAATGCGGTGCTGAAATGTGATTAATCATCGCTTGGAATTTGTCTATATCAAGGTCCTTTGGTACATTTGTAGTATGTAGGGCTTGTTCTAGGATTTCCCTATGCACTATGGATATTTTAAGCAACTCAAAAATGGAAATTTTAGCAGAGGTTCATTGCAATTGATTCACCAAGTTATACTTTGCTACGGGAATAGTAATAGTTTGTTTTGATGCTGCTGGCTTGGGGATAGTAACAATAGAAACCTTGGATGTTGTTGCTGATTTTGATGTGGAATTGGGTCCTTTGATCATGACCTGTGCTTGACTCTGTGTTACCGCATTTGATTGGAAAGATGTTTCTTTAACACCTTTGATTGTGACCACATTAATTGATTCAGTTTTAATGTCTAGCATATTGATCACGTTATCATTATTGGAGTAGGTATAGTTTAATTTTTCCTTTCCCTTTAGATGCTTCCCATTTCTCATAATTAGGGAACAGTTTATTAAACAATGTATGATCTTCATTAGTTGTGTGTCCTTCTACTTTGATCTTGCCTCCTTCAATAAGGTCTTGGATAACATGTTTGAGTTTAAGATAGTTATTAGTCTTGTGTCCTTTGTTCTTGTACATGAAAGATGCAATAGGAATTTTCATCCCACCACCTTGGTTTGACTTCTGGCTCTCATGGTTTGGAATCTAGGATTGTAAAAACTTTGTTGTCCAATAGTGTCTTCAAAACAGTCTCGAGAGGCTCTCCCAAAGGAGTACATGTTTGTTGAGGCTTGGAAGTCCATGGCCGAACTTTTTTATTCTCATAGTTTGATTTAGGTATGGAGGTTGTTATCTTGGCATCTTTACTTTCTTGCATGCTATTTGTTAGGTTGAACACCTCAAGTTTAGGAATAACATTGGAGGCATCTACTACTCCATCATTGACAACATTTTTGTTTTTCTTCCACCACTTAGGTTTGTTGTTGGAGTTGTTATATTTGTTCTCACTTTGGAGAGTGATTTCTCCCTTTTTAACCATGAATTATTCGATACAGATGGCATTTTTGATCATCCTTTCAAAGCTAGGGGAGTCTTGCATTTTCAACGCATAGTTCAAATCAGGTACCAAGTTATTAACAAAGATTTCCATTTTCTCAGATTTGGGAATAGCTCTTGAATACCATGCAAAGATTTTCCTCCACCTTTGTAGAAAGTGTGTAAAGGATTCACCAATTTTTTGTTTAGTGTTGTATAGATCCATCATAGTCACATAATGTTGTATATTATAGGGGTAATGTTGGATAAATTGTTGAATTAACTCCTCAAAAGTTTTTACTTTAGGTGTAAGTTTTGAGAACCAATCGATGACATTGCCTCCTAGACTTCCAGGAAAGAGCCTTATGAGGTATGTAGGTTCATGCATGTATTCTATTCTTAGAGCACATAATTCTCTTATGTGGTCATGTGGATCAGTCTCTCCCATATATTTTTCATATTTTGGCCTTGTCATGTTAGGAGGAAACAAAACCATAGTAATACTCTTGTCAAAAGGAAATGGACAGTTGAAGTCCAAAGAGTATTTCATCTTGGGTTTAGCCTTCTCTTGTTTGAGAGTTGCAAGCTCTGTTTGCATTAAGGTTAGTTGTTTGGTGAGAATAGATATAGGAGTTGATACCTCCTTTTCTTTTAGTTGTTCCACATCATAATCCTTGGGTAACTTTACACCAGTGGATGCTAGATGGAGAAAGTATTTCTCTTTATCTTCGCCAATCGTCTTTTCCATTGTCTTTTGGAATTTCTTGCTATGTTTGAGTTTATTGTATTCTTCTTCAGTGATGTCTTCCTCACAGCCTAACTCAAACAAAGGACAGTCAAAGTGTGGTTCTTCTTCCTCATCGCTATCTTTATGCTTTTGGTTTTTTATCATTGTCATAGTCCTCAAAAGCCTTCCTCCATTCGTGAGTGGCTCTGTCCATTTCTGGAGAGTCTAAATCGAGTAGGGAGCTACGAGATATTTATCCTTGTTGAAAGTGTAGTGATCTAGGAATCACTTCTGATTCTTTAGGAGTGTACTTGTTGCATCTTGTGCTAACCATGAAGTTGTATCTCAACTATATCAAAGTTTCCCGATAGTGTCAGGTAGTGTCTCAAATCGTTCAAGTGGGTGTGTCTAGGTGGAAGTGTCATTTGTATTTTGGTGGAAGTAAATGATTCCAGAATCAAAGGGTTAGAATGCCCTGATAGTGAGCTAGGAATCAAGTTTTTTTGAAAAGTGGATAGACCACACGTATTGAGACTGATTGCAAGAAACTGATAGGACATGCAAGGTAGACGTTTGAAAAAAAAATTGATACAGCCATAGTGAGACTAGAAAAAGAAATAGGGATAGAATAAAGAGCCAAAAGGGTATCTAAATAGACTATATTTCTCTGAGAGGCAACTATGCAAGTGCCTACTATCAAATTTTGTCAATTTTGTCTTGGAAGTGCATGAAGTTTGTTTGATCGAAGATTGCGTTCTGATACTTTCTAGTGAGTAAAAAACACATGTAGACCAAGGATTGAATTTTGTTGCTTGTTTGAAGGTGTTATCTTTTTAATGATTTTCAGTCATATCAAGCATTGTTGCATTGTTTAAGGTGAAAAACACATCCTTATGCCCTATTTTCTAAGTAGAGAATGAAAATCCTTGCTCGTTGACTTAGGTACACACTCAAATGCTAATCAAAATATGGCCATCACTAAGCACGCAATGGCTCCACTCATGACACCATATTAGCTGACTCCAAACACAACTGAGGGACCGATATGATGAGTGTCTTGGGGAAATTAATTTTTTCCTTGCACAAGGATTATCACCCTTTTAGAGATGAATCGGGTAGTTTTGTCTATGAAGTTCATTGTTTATGATGGGGCAATTCGTTCGAAACCATCTCCCATAGAATTTCACAAGGAAAAATTGAGGCATATAGCCCTATGAGTACTCAAATATGTGTAGTCTTGCAAGCAGGATTCAAGCGGCTCCGCTCTATACATACCCAAGCATGTTCAAGGAATGATGTCAAAATTCTAGGAACAAAACCGATTCTATCTTGTGAGGCTTTGGCCTACAAGGAAGCAATTATTTATAGTGAGTTGGAAGGGTTAGCGTAAAACCTGTCCTCACTTGGGTCATTCCCAGGAGTTTTTTTCCTCAACTGACAAGCCGTCTACTATTAAATAAGCATACAAAGGATTGACGAGCGTAGGATTTCTAGATTTCTGATTCTTCAAAAGAAGAACATACTCTCCTAGTCCATGATGTTTTCTCCCAAAACATGCAAATCAATGTTCATTCCTTCAATCTATGTTAAGCTTGATTTAGATATTCCTAGATTATGAAAACATTGTATGTGAAAGCAAAGTTTGATTGTTCAGTTGAACACAGTTCTTAGTTCTTTTCTTGTTCAATTACTGTCCCAAAATGAATTAAGCGATGTGTTTGTTTATTGAGCCAAAAATTTAGTGATTTGATTGTTCATTTACTATCCCAAAATTAGATGATTTGTTTTCTTTGTTTAGTTACTCCAAATTCCTTTCAAATCATAAATTGACTTGTGATTTTTTGATTTTCCTTAAAAAGGAAGAGAGCATATTCCTCTGGTCAATTTAGTATGAGATTGGAAAACTTCTTTAGTTTTGAAAGCATAACAAAAAATAGAAGTCAAGATGAGGGATTGGCAACCTGTAAAACCACAAATTAGTAGTCTTTTTCCAACTTCTTTAGCGAGAGAGTCTCTGAAAACAATCTGCAAACACAAGTTAGGCTTCCAAAAATAGGATCACAATCACGAAAAAAACCAAGTTAGCAAGTTAGAAATCAAATTTGTCAATGAAAGAACTCTGTATTTTTTCTCTCTAGACTCCAAACGATATTTCAGAGACCCAAAACAATAATCCCCAGAAATGATAAAATTTTGAACCCAAACGATAATATTTACCCAAAATGATAACCCTTTTACGTGAAACAATAACACATACCAAAAACAAAAAACAAGTTACCAAAGATGATTTTAAAGCCAAATTTTACCTTCCACAAATGCAGCGATAACCGATATTGAAACTCCAAAAAATGATAGAAGATATACCGCAAACGATAGATCACTCCTGGAAATGATAGATAATTAACTGGAAATGATAAACTGCCTGCAAAATTCAAAAATGTCAAGGGAAGAGAGAAAATTTTTGTGAAATTTCAAGCAATCTTGCCCCACAGTGGGCACCGGAGATGTGTGTGTGATTTTTGTACCTATTAAGAAGGACACAACACTTCAATAGATCATTGCATTAGTGAAAATAGATAGTTAGCAAGCATAGCAATCACCAAAGTCAATCTATTGCTTCCTATGTAGGAGTATGAAAAATGACATAATAGCCCTCAGATTATGCATATTTCAGTGACATATACAACCTAAGAATGAAATATTCAAATGAAACTATAAAGCTTAAATATGACCAAAATCATAAGAAGTATGCTTAAGAAACATGCATTCTAGCTCTAGAAATGAAGATTATAACAATACAAGATATCAAAACTATGATGCAATATAGATCTACATGAAAATTAGTAGCATAAAAATGCTTTCAAATCTTCAAAATTAAGAGTATTATAGGAATGCATTCAAAAATTAAGGGCATCAACAATAAAAAAGCAAGGGCCATTTGAGCTCAAAATCCATCCTATTTACAGAAGAAATGGAGGAAGTGGAGAAGATTCTAGAAGGGAAGCCATTAATGAGGGTGTAAGAATCATTAATGAGGAGTGTGGAAGAGAATGTGTAAGAGCCATTAATGCTTCATTTATGGAAGAATTAATGAGGTATGGGTGAGGGTTTAAGAAGCATGGGCGAGGGTTTAAGGTCAAGCTTGATAACTTTGACTTTAGGGGGAGGGTTGAATTCCTAATCACATATTTAGGAATGTGACAAGCTTAAGAGTAGATTATAATTAGGATTAAGGGATAAGGCATGTGATTAAGGAGATAAATATGGGAGGAGAGAGAATGAGTAGAGGGGGGATTAGCTAATTAGGTTTAATTAGATAATTAAGAAGAATTAGCATGTGAGAAGGGGTTGGGATGAGTTTGAACTCATGGTTAAGGTGATTGAGATTGTTAGGTTAGAGGGAATATTAATGAAATGAATTGTTGTAATAACATATTCACTCAATACTAGGGATTTTAATTAATCATTTAAGCTTTTGATTTCTTTGTAATAATTAATTAGGACTATAGCCAAATTGAATCAATTAGGCTAGGGGATTGATTTTGCAAGTGATGAGGTATAATTAGAATTTCATTAATTCCTTTTAAAATAATTACCTTAGTCAAGTATTGATTTAAATTGAATTTATTGATTTTGATTGGCTAAGGTGATTAATAAATTTTAGTGATTGAATCACTTAGGAGGTTAAATCTGATTCAAATGAATTATGCCAGCCGATTAAAGAGTTGTCTAGACATAATTGGGGGTATGATCACACTTAGGGAAAATAGGGTCTATGGTCAGAGTAGACCAAATCTAGGTGGTTACATTGGTTAGTTATTAATTTGTTTTGATTCTGCAAGAAAAATCTCTAACAAAGGACAAGTGGTGCATTTTTATGAGCCCTCACATTTCGTCCATTTCTATAAAATCCTCCCATTTTCCTTCACAATCCATCCACAATCATTCTTTGCAAAGTCACTCTAACAATTTTTACACTCAAGCTTTAACATCCATATCTTGCATTTTCATTCATTTCAATCCATTTTAGATCCATATCAAGTCATATTTCATCGTCATTATCTTCATCCTTTTGTACCCATTATCACAGTTCTTTTAGCATTCTCATTGAGCATTGTTGAGAACCCTTGTCAAGTTGAAAGTGAGCACACATCAATATAAAAATCGAAGGACAAATTGACTTAAAAAATAACTAGTTGTGGTTTGCATTTATTTTTATTTATTTAAGTTTCTTTTTATCATCCTATATCAATTGTTGTTTCTTATTGCACTTCTCTTAGCTTGCTTTACATAGTATTTTGATCATTTTATTAGACACACAATTAGTTAGATACATTTTAGCATGCTATGTGGGACCCACTCATGGGTGAATCTAACAAATCTTATTTTTTAAGTGTATTGTTGATACATATTTCAAGTTCTTGTAGGGAAAGATGTGGCTCAACTGGTCTATTTCGACTTTGGTGGAAGCTATTTCACTCCAAGTCTAAATTTCATGAAACCATGGGATTGTGCTAACAAATGGAAAGATTGCACTAATAAATAGTACAAATGCCCTTTCTAATAGACAGAGTTAGGTATAACTTTTTATCATTTGTATAGATTGGAAAGTTTGTACAATTTATGGGTTCGCTACTCTTTGTATTTTTTCTTCTCTATTTTTTTGCTTTTTTACTAGTTTTTCATATTATGATGGGAATGAATTCATAAATAGTGGGATTATTTTTATTTACCAGTCTTTAATAGATTATAAAAATTGAGCTACAAACCAATGGGTTTTCTATTTGGTTGTATTTCGTTTTGTTCTCTATTTTTTGTCATTTACCAGTTTTGAATAAATTAGCAGGATTGAATTGATAATTAGTAGGTTTGTGGGTAGATTAGCAGGATTAAATCATGGGATGACAATTTTGTTGTTTCCATAATTTTTATGTATTTTTCCATATTTATAGAACTATTCTACTAACTTGCTTTGTTTTTTGGCCTCACTAATAGTTTGTGCAATTATTTTTCTTATCAAAGGCCCCCAAAACATTAACTTGTATGCTTTGCAATACCATCATAAAAGGGGTTATTTTTCAAAATAAATCTTAATTTTGGAATGAACTTTATGCTTGTCAACTTAGAGAACATTTTAATTTCTTAAAGGAAAGAACTTGTGTGCTTTTATTTTTTGGTGCTCTTGCACATTTACGTTATGGTGGACCTACCATTTATACAAGGTATCCTCTCCCCTCACCTTCACAAACCTTGGGTGTAAGAGAAACATAAAAAGAATGCCCAAATTTTTATTTTATGAGACATGATACTTTGGGAGTTTCATCACCTCATAGTCTTTCCTTGAGTGATATTTCTCTTTGAGTTGTAATATTCAAAGAGAACCAAGTGAAATCTTGGAAAATTTGAAGCATATATCTTGTTGGGATAATGGAAAGGATGTGTACTGGGAGGGGAGGGGTGAATCAGTACCCTTAAAACTTTTTGATCAAATCTTGTTAACACTATTCTTCAATAACCGTTTCAGTAGATTCGCATATATCAAACATGTAGTATCAATGCTGAAATGTAAATGCATGTAAAGTAAACAATACACATACATAAGATTAAGTACTCATGACACTAGTAGTTTGGTATCGCAAAAAATCCCTATTAGAAGGTAAAAACTGTGGTGGGGATGAGACCCACAAAACTTCACTACCTTAGAAATAAAGTTATCTTGTTAAAGCTTTACAAAATGATCACTTTTGATGATCTTACCCTGTTAGCATTAACAATAAGATCGATTAGACCTACCTCATGTGAGGATTTTGCAACACAATCTATGTGTGCACTCGGTTAAGATATTTATAATAATACGGTTAAGTCTACTGTGTTAAAATATTTAGAGGTCTATTACAATTGTTAGAGAGTAACAAAATTTTGATCTAAAACATATACAATCTCAATATTGCTGATACAGATCCTTTAAGTTCATACAAAAATATATCACCTCAATATGAATGATAATACCTTCTGCTCTATTCTTCTCAGTAGCCTTGCCTTAGTTCTGTAATCTGATTTATGCAATGTAGTCTCTTTCTCTAAAAATACCTTATCTGATCTCTAATGTCTGTAGTATGGCAGCTACTTGATCATTTCTTGATCAACATACTTAACAAAATTTTACATCTATACATTTATATATCAAACGATATGACCCAATTAGGGTTTAACAATTACATTTGTATCCTAAGATCAATGATGTACAAAATTTACCTTGATCATCTACACATAGGAGACATAAACAATTAATGATGTAAATTTGTAATTAATGTCCTCCTCGATTGGGTAAACTGTTATCTAGGTCAGCTAAAAATTTGTTACATCAAATGATGTGCCATAAAAACTTTTAGGTGGTCTATGTTCCACTTGGTTATTGTTGTCTCTCGGTGCTTGGTGTTGTCTGTGTATCTTGGTTATACTGGTGTTCAGTTATGTTGTGTAGCTCGGTGTTGTCTTTTGTTTGGTATAGTCTCTCTACTCAGTAATCACTACACTCAGTTAACTCTAGGCATGATCAGTGCTCTTGGTTAACTCTGATGACATTTTTTTGCCATTAGTATACTCAGTGAAAAACATTGACAGTCATCACCAGCAGACTAAAGCATTACCACCAGACTCTATGCATTACCGGCAGATTACAAGCATTACCAGCGAACCACAAGCAGTACCAATGAAATGCAAGCATACCTGATAGAACAAAGATTTTGAGAAAAATGCTAAGTATAAAAGTGACAAGCATCACTGGCGACCAAAAGCATCAATGGTGACATAGTTTTCAAAACTAACCCCATAGGAACAGAAAAGGAATACCCGATGACAAGTTCAAGAAAGGAACACCGACGACCAAGAAAACTAACCATCAGAACCGACAGACAGATAAAGAACCCGCAAATTGTGGATCTGATTTTTACACAATGGATAAAGCAATGTAATTCTATTTATAGAGTTTTATTTTGTTTTAAATCATAATTATATGGTCATCCAAGCTTTATGTAAATGCTTTAAAGAATCCTAACAAATCAAAAGCATATCTAACTAAAGATCAAGGTCAAGTTGTAAACCTTGGATCTAGAGTTAACTTGCGATGCATGAATCAAGAATTGAACCTAAGTTAGTATAAATAGATGTTCATACTCAATTTTGCGTACATGAATTCTTTATTATTGATAGCCATGAAGAGCATCTAAGGAGCAGAATGCAGAATTCATGCAAAGATCAGAAACAGAGTACATCAGTTATCAAGAACACACAGAGGCTACCGACGAGCAGATAAAGGTATTATTCAATTATGGAAGGATGATTACTAGTATGTATGAAGCTTTATAGGATCTATTATCAGCAATTGAAGATTTCATATATCATCAGATCAAAGACTTATGTAGTTGCATTCTAACAAGTGCATCACATCTAAAATCCTTTTGTAGAAGGTGGACTTAACCATTCTCTCTAAATCTTTTAACAGAGTGCACACTTAACAGTGTTGCTAAAGCTTCAAACAAAGTAGATCTTAATAGGTCTCCACTGTAATACTCCTAACAGGGTAGGTCATCAGAAGTGACCAATTGTAAGCCTTAACCGACCCCTTCTTATCTACAAATAGTGAAGTTTTGTGGGTAACAATCCCCACCGCAGTTTTTACTCCTTAACAGGAGTTTTCTGTGATATCATATCTTATGTCATGTGTTATCTATTTTCATGAATGTTTCTATTATGGTTACATAATAAAAGGAATGTATGATATGATTACATATGCATAAAGAAAGATGAACAGTTAGGTAAGATAAATTACAAACTGATGACTAAGGGTTAATGGGCTAACCAAGAAAAGTTTTAGAGGTACTGATTCACCCCTCCCCTCTCAGTACATCATCTCAATATAATTCCAACAACTGGTATCAGAGCCTAGTCTCTCTCTTGAAAAGCTTAAAGACTTGAGAGAAAAGATCAGAGCAATGGACAAGTTCAGACTGGATATGACTATTGAGAATGAGCAGTTACAAATGCAAATAAACTATGAGTAGTATAAGGAGGCGAAGATAAAGCTGAGAAAACTTCTTGATGAAAGAAAGATTATGGMAACYAGGCTAAATGMGAAAGACTACAAAKAAATGGAAATACAAGAGTACTTTGAAAYARYAGAATCAYCATTGAGMAAAGCTTCAGATRCATMARTTGAAGAAATTMCAAGTATGCAAGAGATCAAMCTACATCTGAYAGATMAAATCAAGATGCTGCAAATTGGTCAAGAAACTCAAATGGTAAAAATGATTGATGTTATGAASGATGCAAGRAAAGCTGAAAATGAAAGAACACTAGCCATTGATGATAGGAGGAAAATTACAGAGAAACTACWAKAGAAAGAATYAGAGATTCAAAGACTCACTGAGCATCACCATGAGGTYACCAACCAGATTATTCTTATGAGTCAAGAAGMAAAYAGATTAAATACAGAACTCATTGAAAGAATATAGATCATTGGTGARCTRAGAGAAGAGAATGAAAAATTGAAGCATGAAATCAAATTCCAAAATCAACRCAACGAATTGATCAAAAAGGCTGAGGATAGCAACAAAAGGATGGATGATTTTCTTGATGGACAAAGGAGAGTCAACAACTACATAGGATTAGGATACAATGAGAATGGAGAATCCTCTAATCAACCTAATAAGAGGAATGATTTCACAACCCCAAGATCCAAGAAGCTGTCATGCAATCACTATAGAAAACCAGGCCACACCTCAAACATCTGCAGAAGCAAAATGAAAGGTATTTCTCAAACACAATCTACTTTTATTGGTAATTGTTATAAATGTCAAAAGAGAGGACACAAGGCACATGAGTGCAGATCCAAAGTGATAAATCCAAAGAGAAAAACCTACATGGACAAATATTGTCCTACATGCAAGATGAATGGGCATACACATAAGGAATGCTGGAAAAAGAACAACAAGGAATGGAATCCAAAGGAAACTGATAAAAGCTACAAACCAACAAGAGAAGGTAACTCATATGTTTGGGACTATAACACATGGGTAAATTGCATAGCATGTGGAAGGTATGGTCATATTGCTACCAACTGTATGAGAAAATGGACCAAAAGGTCAAGAGGTTGGACCAATCCAGGTATGGCATGTTTACATTGTCATAAGGTTGCACATGTGATAAAAGATTGCAAAGACTGACCGACAGACATAGATATACATCCCAATGGAAATACCATTGATGACATAAAATGAATGAGAAACAAGATGTGGGTAAAAGCCACAAATACTAAAGGAGCTGGAACAAGCAATACAAATGGTGACACCCCATCCACTGGATCCAGTGACATCACTACATCTAACTAGATTGCACAAGTAAGTATGGAACTGCATTATGACAAGTTTTACAATGCATTAGTTGCATTACACATAGTTCATATTGTAATATAGGCATGAATAAAGATGCAATATATTGTTACTTGTTAATCTATTGAAAAGCAACCATTGGTTATTGGACACAATATGCATCGGTGAACACACATAGAAAATTTAGTAAGACTTACCAGAATGTATCGGTCATTACACAATCTAAGTGTTACCTGACGGATATCGGTAAACATTGAATCAACCAAAGTTGTCGTTGCAACATCATCGATAATCATCTGTGAAATCTCCAAAACTGCTAGCTACCCCGACGCTTTGCACAGATGTCAACAGTGTTATGGATGTCTTTACCGATAAAAGAAGTCTTCATATACTGACGAGTTGGTAAGCATTTATGACAACTTAGGGCACAAAAAGGTATAAAAGCCTGACGGGTAAGCTCATTTTTGCACCCACAATTTTTTAGCATAGAAAAGCGATTTAAGAGCAGTTTGAGAAGCGACCCAGCTGAAGTCAATCACTAAGCATTCATATTCAAAAGAAATCACAGACATTCAGTAAGTTAATCCACTCACCAATAGCACTATCTTGATTTATGGAAAGCCCTAAATTTCAAATATGATGGCATCAACTTCTAGGGTAGAGAAAATCAAGGTTGACAAGAAGAAACCTTTCAGAATTGTTAATAGAGGAGTGTGTGCGGAACCTAAGTATAAACTACACCTTGAAATAGCTTCCTAACCTGAAAATTCTGGAGCATTCTCCCAAATCCCACCTAGGGTTTTGCTAGTAGAGGACGTAAGGTTCTACATTCACTGCAAGATCTTGGAGATAGGAGATCTAGACCTTGATAACACCTATAGGGCACTTTGTGATGATGCTAGAAAGCTCAAAGAAGAGCATAAACACTTGGAGGTTAAGGGACTGACAAATGCATTACATTTTCCCAAGGTTTTCAAAATAGAGTGGATCAAAATTATTTTAAGCAGAATCCACGACAACTCTTTATGGCTGAACAAACCAAAGGCTATAACAAAGGATGTTATACACGCCGTAACTGGTTATCCAATAAATGACAAACCTTAGGCTCACAAACATCCATCTCTTGTGGAAGTTGAAAGGTTAACCAGTGCAAAATCAGACAAGAGGGCACTGAAAGTAAACACCATTACCAACACAAAACTGAAGTTTGGAGCATGTGTGGTTGGATACAAGATATTCTAGGCAAGAAGAATGAACAAAATTTCTAGCATTGCCATGAGCACAACATATAAGATCATCAAACAGGGGAAGAAGATGGATCTGGCAGAGATCCTATTACATCAATTTGAGGAGAACATGTGCACAATAAGATCTTCACGGACAAACACATGTAAGTTTGGTTCCCTCATAATGTGTATATTCTTTTATATTGAAGAGTACTTTCCTTCCATAGGAAAAGTAGCATGGGACACAAGTAGACCAATCACCATTCAAATAAGTGAATTCATTGAATCACTTGGTACAGACTTTGACAATGTAATGCATGAGTATTTCAAGACCATTAAGGAAATTCTACAAGCTAGGAGAAGAATTTCGGAGAGTCTGATAGAGGAATACAGAGAAGAGATTTGTTTCATGGTGGATACAGACTTCACCTACATAGAAGCTATAGTTCCTAGGAAATCATGGCTTTCCAAGCTTGATTATGAAATTAAAATAAGATTAGCAACAGAATGCATTCAGGCATTGTTAAATGAACCCATTGACAACAAACGACTAAGATTTGGTACCTATGAGGAAGCCAAACTAAAGATTAAGTCAACTCTTGTTATCAATAAGGCTGTAAAGTAGTCTAAAAGAATGGTAAAGAATCTGAAGAAGAAATTGAAAATATCTTCTAATGGAGAAGATGAAGAAGAAGGTAAGGAGGAACAACAAAGTAAGGAGGAAGACACCAAGGAATAGCTTCCCATTAGTGATACAGTAGAGACAAATGAACCAGAAGAAGAGAAGTTTGATTCACCACCTCCTCCTCCACCTAAAAAGTCTAGAACTAGAAGCCAAATAGCACAAGATGCTATTCCCTCTCCCATGGTAAAAGGGAAGGTGTACAAGAGGAAACCTGCACCTCAAAAGGATAAACAACCAGCTAGGGCACCTGCAAAGAGAAGAAAATATGTTCAGACTGATGAAGAATTAGAAGATTCAAAAATGAATGAACCTGACACTATCAGACTAGCAAAGGAAAAAGAAAAGGTTACATCACCATCTGATGACATTAATGACATATGTAAGTACATTTATGAAGCTGCATTTGTTAGACATCCAAAAATTAGGAAATGGTTACAATGGGATACAATAGAACAAAATAAGATTGAAGATGCACTTATTGCTAAGATGTGCAAACACTATTATATCCCACTGCACTTCACTTCAAAAGATGTTCCACAAGAAATTTTGGATAATATATCCTCTAGATTTACTTTTGCACTCCATGAGGAGAAGAGGGTAAGAGAAAGAGTACTAGTCTCTCTTATGCCTCTTGAATCAACAAGAGAGGAAATCAATGAAGTCATGGAGAAATATACAAATAAATTCTCACCAAAAATGAGAGCTTACAAATTTCTTCAAGAGAAACTCATCGAGCTGGAAGAAGACACTCACAAAATATGGAGTGACATACTAAATCCTGATGAAGAGAGCAGTCCTAAAAAGCAACCTATCAACAAAATAGGTAACTCAATAGTTGAGTTGGAGAGTGAAGAGATATAGATCACAGGCCAAAAACAAACAGATGTTATAGATGAAGATTGGTCAAAGGATGGCAAAGATGATCAAGTACCAGAAAGCCCCATCCACATTAACTTGGAGGATGAAGAAGTTAACAAAGAGGAACTTTCAATAAAGGGTAACTTAGATGTTGATATGAATGATGATTCATGGTTAGACAACATTGTTGACACCATTACAGGAAAAGACCCTGCAGCAGATATCCAAAAAGATGAAGACATCACTACTACAAAGGATAATACTGATGGATAGGACATAGCTATTGACACTGCAAATGTCAATACGCCTATAAACATGAATATATTAATAGATGCTATTGATATGCAGTCAAGTCAGGATAAATCATCTAAGAAAGATGATGGTATACCAAAGGACATGAGTACTGATGAAAACCAAGGTGCATCCAACACTCCTAAGGATACCGATACTGAAATGAAAGATGCAACCGATGAGCAGAAAAATGTATCAAAAGAACAAAAGCAAGAGGCAAATAAAACAATGGCTAATACATTGAAAAAGGTTGAAGAGAAAGATAAGAGTGAGGAAGTTAAGATAAATGAGGGAATAAAACAAAAAGAAGATTCATCTATTGATACACCCAGGGTATATGAGGAGACATCTTCACCAAACTGGCTTGTGAACACTGAACAGATACAAAAGGATGTCTCATCCTCTCTACACTCACCACAAAAATCAACTCAGTCACAAGCCTCACAAATGGTGGTACATCAATCTGCCACCCAGCCAAAGAAAAAGAAAAAGAAAATAGTAAAGAAGGATATATTGGCTGTGACACTTGATGAAGTCATTGAAGTTCCAAACTGGAACATTACCACTTTGGACAGTGAAAAACTTCAAGATTTTGGAGTACTCTGTCAGAGAAAAGCCATACAGAAGAAGATGATACAAGAACATAGAGAAAACATGGCACTTGAAAAGGCTAAAGAGATACTCCAACAACTTGTTCTTGAAGTGAAACTTGCAGAAAAAACTTCAGTCAAGGAACAAATTGTTGTTTCACTGACGCTATAACAGAGCAAGGTATAGAGGCTGATCAAGCAATGGAAGAGAAAGCAGAGAAGAAATATCAATTCAAGTTAATTGATAAAATCAGCCAAGAAGTGGCATTGAACAAGGTAAATCTCTTAGAATTCAATGATGAATTAGAGCCGATGATTGCTGAAGCAATCACCTTAGTTCAGAAAATGTGCACACTGGAGAAATTTGCAAAAGAGAACAGTGACAAACTTACAAAAATTGACTCAAATATCACAAAGAGTGCCCAAAGCCTAACCTCTCATGCCGATAGCATAAAGGCACATCATGACATAGTCATAGAGGAAAATAGGCTAAGGAAAGAAATATGGGATGCTGAAACACAATTCAGAGGTGAGATCACAAAACTTCAGGCACATATTCTACCAAATCTTACTATTCTGCAGCAACATATTTCTGAAGAAAGAAATCTGATAGCAACCCCGGAGATGTCTGTAGTAGACAACATCTATGATATACATGTTTGGATTTCACTAGAGCACATGGCTCTAGAAATGTTGAAGGAAAAATGGGAAAAGATGATGGAGGAAATCAAGTCCTTACATTCCCACCTTTTAGAATCAAAAAAGGAGGAAAGGAAATGTATATAGTTATGTACAATACATATATGAAAAAAGAGGAAAATAAATATAAAGGATATGTATATATACTTCCACTTACCAGCATATACATAGGGGGAGTCCAAATGACTAAGGAAGAAGTATACACAGGTGTACATACTAATACACTCAGTATGTTGCACATATCATGTTTTTGATACTAATGTCAAAGGGGGAGATTGATGACATTAATTTTCCATTAGTATACTTAGTGAAAAACATTGACAGAGATCACTGACAGACTAAAGCATTACTACCAGACTCTATGCATTACCAGTAGATTACAAGCATTACCGGTGAACCACAAGAAGTACCGATGAAATGCAAGCATACCCGATAGAACAAAGATTTTGAGAAAAATGCTAAGTATAAAAGTGACAAGCATCACCGGTGACCACAAGAATCATCGGCGACACAGTTTTCAGAACTAACCCAACAGGAACAGAAAATGCATACCCGATGACAAGTTCAAGAAAGGAACACCCAAGACCAAGAAAACCAACCATCAGAATCAACATATAGATAAAGAACCCACAAATTGTGGATCTGATTTTTACACGACAGATAAAGCAATGCAATTCTATTTATAGAGTTTTATTTTGTTTTAAATCATAATTAGATGGTCATGCAAGCTTTATGTAAATGCTTTAAAGCATCCTAACAGATCAAAAGCATATCTAACTAAAGATCAAGGTCAAGTTGTAAACCTTGGATCTAGAGTTAACTTGCGATGCATGAATCAAGAATTGAACCTAAATTAGTATAAATAGATGTTCATACTCAATTGTGAGTACATGAATTCTTTATTATTGATAGCCATGAAGAGAATCTAAGGAGCAAAAGGCAGAATTCATGCAAAGATCATAAATAGAGTACATCATTTATCAAGAACACACAAAGGCTACCGATGAGCAGATAAAGGTATTATTCAATCATGGAAGGATGATTACTAGTATGTATGAAGCTTTATAGGATCTGTTATCAGCAGTTGAAGATTTCATATATCATCAGATCAAAGACTTATGTAGTTGCATTCTAACAAGTGCATCACATCTAAAATCCTTTTGTAGAAGGTGGACTTAACCGTTCTCTCTAAATCTCTTAATAAAGTGCACACTTAACAGTGTTTCTAAAGCTTCAAACAAAGTAGATCTTAATAGGTCTCCACTGTAATACTCCTAATAGGGTAGGTCATCAGAAGTGACCAATTGTAAGCCTTAACTAGCCCCTTCTTATCTGTAGATAGTGAATTTTTGTGGGTAACAATCCCCACCGCAGTTTTTACTTCCTTAACAGGAGTTTTCTGCAATATCATATCTTGTGTCATGTGTTATCTATTTTCATGAATGTTTCTGTTATGGTTACATACTAAAAGGAATGTATGATATGATTACATATGCATAAAGAAAGATGAACAGTTAGGTAAGACAAACTACAAACTGATGACTAAGGGTTAATGGGCTAACCAAGAAAAGTTTTAGAGGTACTGATTCACCCCTCCCCTCTCAGTACATCATCTCAATATAATTCCAACAAACTCTTTACTTTGGTGATTAAACAACCTATCCTATTAGTGATTTTGTTACTGACTGTCCATTATTTCTGCTTGATAATTAATGACAACTTCAATGTGCACTTGGAGTAACATTCTCCCCTTTTGGCATTAGTATCAAAAAATTAGTACTATACATAATACAATACATAGTGACTCCCCATTTGTACATGCTCCCCCTTTGTATATACTCGGTATATGTATATGAACTCATATAGATTATAGTATCCCCCTTTAGTATACATGTATTTCCCCCCTTTTTGAAAATAATGACAAAAGGCATATAACTTACAGTTTGTAAAAAATATTGGGATGGGCATTCTTGAGTGTTTCCAATAATTTCTCTCATTCCTCCTTCAAATGCTTGAGGGTGAGTAGCTCTAGATTTAGCTGAGCATGCATATCATATATTCTTTCTGTCATTGATAATTCTGGGGTGGAAATGAGATTCTTTGCCAATGTCACATGTTTTTGCATCATGACTAAATGCGATATTAATGTTGCTTGTAGCCTAGTTACTTGTTCTCTAATTTTTTCCTCTTATTTCTATAGGTCTCAACCTCTTATTTTGAAGTACCTTGGTGTAATGCATCTGTAATACATGTTGCTTGATTGATAGACTGTGCACTAACCTTTAGATCTTGATCTATTTGCTTTAGTTTTTCACTAATCTTGGTAGTGAAGTGATCTAATGTGCATAACTATTGTAGACTTGTAATGGCTTCAGATATGATATTTTCTAAACAACTTTCAATTTTTGACAGAGTTACCTTATGGACTGCCGCTGCCTGGCTGATCTTCTCTGTAACTTTGTATTGGATCTTCTTCTTTTCTTGCTCTTCCAATTTTTTCTTGGCATCAATGTCAGGATTGTCAACTACCTCGGTGATCAGTTCAAGTTGTTCCATTATGGGGGCTCATTCATCAATGTTGATATCTGGTACAACTTCAATTAGGATCTCTTTGGCTTTCTCTAGCACTTGTGCACTTTTTGCTTCTTGTCTAAGCTTATCCTATGCTGCTTTTCTGGTGCAAAGTTCACCATATTTCTTCAGTGTCTATGGATCAAGTGTTCTTGGATCCTAGTTAGGAATCTCTATGATTTCATCTAGTGCAACTATGTCTTTGGTTCCTTTCTTCTTCTTCTTTCCTTGACCACTTGATGATGGTGATAGTGCTAATGCTAACTGAGGCATTTTCTTAGTTTATGACTTTGATTTCTCGATACTTGGTGTGATACCTTGGTGAGGTGCCTCGGTAGCTGACCTTGTGTTTGTAGTAGATGTATCTACTATCTTGTCAGGAGTCTCTGTGTTACCTTCACCTTTCTCTTCTATAGTATCAATGGTATCCTTAGGTGTATCACCTTGTGTTGTCCCACCACTATGCTCATACTCTTTACAGTGATCTTCATCCTTATCTTCAATTGTATTTGTTGTCTGTTCAAGTGCCTTCTGCTATATTTCAGTCACAATTTAAATTGCTTGGACCAAAATATGTAACTAGCCTAGTACATTTTCTCGAGTGACCTATGATATGTCTTGTTCATCTATAGTCTTATTTGCTCCAATTGACTCATCTTCCTTGGCTTTATCATCCAGATCACCTTCAGTTACATCAAATATTGTGATATCTAGGTGACCTAAATTAGTCAAGAGTTTAGGAATACCATCTAACACATTATCAATTTCTCCATCATTAACTGTTATAGGTTCTGTACTCGGTCCAGTAGATGCAACATCATTTAATTTCTTGGTATCCTGGATGTCCTCGGGTGGATTCAACATTTCTTTCCAAATTTTGGTGCTCTCAATATCCACTTCCTTAATATTTCCTTGTAGTATATTCAGTGTTCTTTGTTTCTTTTGAAATTGCTTGGCATATTGTCTCATTATATCATAAAGTTTCTCAACTATGCACTTGGCTTTTATAAGTGTGAGAACTACTTCTCTCATATGTTTCCTAGTTTAAAGTACATATGTCCATCTTGATGGTATTCTATCATATATTTCTAATGGAATAGAAGTAGAAAACTCAACTGGAACTTGTTTAAAGTTAATCATCATACATATGATTTCTTTTTCTAGTTTTTCCTTGTGCTCGGTAGTGAGATCAAAATATGATTGTATCTTTGGATGTGCTAACTATACGGTTGTCTTGATTGTCTCTGCAATCTCATCAATTGTCTATGAAGTCTTATTATGTACAACCTTGAATTGTTCTAGATTTTCATTAGAATCATCCTTGTCATCTTTTTTCTGCACATATTTCCTTTTTTGTCTTGGTGTAGTATTAGTACACTTATGCTTCTATGTTTGGTATGTAAATTTTGGTGAGGGTCTTGTTATTTTTCTACACCTTTCTTAAAAGGTGGTGAATCCTTTGTCACCAACTGTGAGCTGGTCTTTGATGGAGATTCAATATTATGTTCTTGCTCTGTTTTGCCTTAGGTTCCTTAATTGGTGCTACATCTGACTCGGTGTCCTTAGTATCATGATCTAGTTCTACTTCTTGACCAACTGAGGTCTGCTCCTTGGTTTCCTCTTCAGACTTTTTCAATTCTTCATCGGTGATTGCAAGTTTCCTCTTCAAGGTTTTGACAATCTTTGTCTTTTTCCTACCCAATTGTTGTACTTGCAAGGAAATTTTTATTAGGGTCTTTGCCTCTTCATAGGTGCCAAATATCATGGCAGATTTGTCAATAGGCTATTTAACAATTTCTCAATAGCCTCAGATGCATCATCAATATCTAACTCATAGTCCATTGGAGGTAGCCATGCAGTCCTAGGATTTGATGAATTGATTAATTTTGTATCTGTATCTACTACAAAACAAATATCATCTTTGTATTGTTCTACTAGTTGTATAGGAATTCGAGATCTCTTTTCCATACTAGCTTTGAACTTAGAGAAATACTCATTCATTACAGGTTCAAACTTCTTTCCTAGACTTGTAATCATTTCATCAATCTGTACTGTAACCGGTCTGTCTGTCTTCCACTTAACTTTACCAATTGAAGGAAATAAATTTTGCATGTAGAAGAATATGCATAGTAGTAATGAACTAAACTTACATGTATTTTTCTTTGTTGGTCTTATGGTTCTCATATTTTCTTCTAGTTTCCTCTGCAATAACTCAGAAAGATTAATTTGTAGACCTTTCTTGACAATTTTGTAGGCTAAATCAACAGCTCCACATGGTACGATGTTTGGTCTGCTAGACTGGAATTTCTTATACCCAATGGCATAAGCACTGAATCTCAGTTCAAGATCATTGGTACAGTTAATCTCCAAACTTCTACCATCCCACTAGGCTAATGTTATCTTTTCCAACTCGGTTCTCGGTAGGTGTCTTAGAGCTTTAGTTTTGTCAGATATGGGATATCCTATAACTACATGAAAGACATGCATGGTTATCTTCTTAGGTTCATCAAGCTAGATTTTTCCATCATGTACTCTGTTTAGTAAAATGTGGATCCATTCATTCAAAAAAACCTTCAGAAAATATAGGGCATTGGTTACCCTTTAACCTCTAAATGTTTATGGTATTCTTTCAACTTCCCATATGTGCACACTGAATGGTATGTGGCCATAAGCTCAAAATCTATGATTTCACCAATTTTGCAATGAATGTATGGCTACACATCTTGCCCTAGATAAACCCTAGGAGAGATAGACAAAAATGCACATTTATCATCTGGTTGTGTTGCAACCTATGGATGGATCTTATAGTTTGGTTTCGTGTAGGTGGATTTCTTCACCAAAACAACCTTCTTATCCTTATCCATTTTCGTTTTCATTATTTGTGATGAAGATCCCATGTTTTCTATATTAGGGCTTTTGTAAAATGTGATCGAACAACTCAGTGAGGGAAGAATGCATAGTAACTAACCTCTATATGCTTGGGATCTGCTTAAAACTCTGTTGAATGCACAAAAAAGATCTATTGCAACTTAGCCCTCTTTTCTCTATTTTGCACTATGATTGTGTTGTGAACAAATGAGTTCATGTCGACCAAAATTATAGTAGATAACTTAGGGAAGTGCAATAAATTATCTCCACCAACCACTCGATGAACAAACATTATGCTCAATTAACACTAATGATATTTCATCTCGGCGAGTATACCATATACTCAGTTACTATAGTAACTCGGTTGTCTCTTCACAATTTCACTGATTGACAATTCTAACTTGATACATAGTAACCAAATCTTCTAGGTCATAGTAATAAAAAATATAATACCATATTGCATCTTAATTCATGTTGATTTGGCATTTGTGCAATAAATATAGGAACTGATGTAAGATATGCCATTGCAAAACATAGCTCCATACCTGCTTGTATTTCTTAGTTAGAGACAATGGAGCCACCTAATCCATTAGTTGAGGTGTAACCGACTATTGTACTTGGTCCTACATTATCATTTGATGCTCTTCTCCACATTTGATTTCTGATCCTCACAATTTCCTCATATACATTTTCATTCCCATAAGTGTTTATTCGGTTAGCACAATCTCTGCTTAAGTGACCGACTTTGTGACAGTGAGAACATGCCATTCCAAAGTTTGACCAATTCCTAGATTTGGTTCGCCATTGTCTCATACAATTTTCTTCTATGTGTCCATATTTACCACATGTTTCACAACTTCTCCAAGTGTTTTAATCCCATGCATAAGCATTTCCTTGTCTTCTCAGTTGATTTACCTTTTCTTGTCCTTTAGGCTTCCAGATTTTCTTTGTGTTCTTTATGCATGCTTGAGATGTGTGACCATGCATGTTGCAATTTTGACATATTTATCCATGTATGGTTTCTTCTGTGGTTTTTTCAACTTGGATCTACACTTATGTGCTTGATGTCCATGCTTATTACAGTTATAGAAAATGCCATTTAATTTAGGAGGGTTTCTAGGAATACCTTTTGCTTTGCTTCTGCAAACATTTGATGTGTGGCCTAGTTTTCCAAAATGATGGCAAGAGGGTTTCTTGGGCTTCAGGATTGAGTATACATTCCTTTGTTCAACTTGATTTGATGATTCTCCTTGCTTGCTATACCCTAATCTGGTATTGTTTTTCAGTCTTCTTTGATAGTTCATAAATTCATCCATTCTCTTAGTGCTTTCTTTAGATCTCTTAATAACTTCATTATGTTCTTGTAACATCTTCACTTCATTTCTCAGTTTTTCATTTTCTTCTTTCAATATACCAATATCTTCTATTCTTTTTGCAAGTTTGATATTCACTCGGTTAGTCTCATGATTCATAGTAACCACTTGATTGGTAATCTCAAAGTAGTGTTCAGTAAGTCTCAATATCTCAATTTATTTCTCTTGTAACTTTTCAGTCATCTATCTTCTATCATCAACAACCATGTTTCTATCTTGTTCAGATTTCTTTGCATCATTCAAGACTTCAACTATTCTAACCATTTGTGTATCTTGACCGATTTGCAGTTCTTTCACTTGTTCAGTAAGTCGTTGATTGCTTTCAGATAGCTTTGATATGATTCCTTCAGATGCATCAGCTATGCTACCAGATTTAGATCTAGATGTATCAAATGGGTCGTGAATCTCTTCTTCATGATAATAAATCTCATGACAATGGCCTCAAAAATATTCCAATTAATCAACCCAAAAACTTAGTACCACAATATTAAGCCCCTAGTTATCTTCAGTCCTATAAGATAAATTCCTTCAAATATAATTATCAAATTACTACTACTCAGAGTTCTTTGTTAAACCTTATTCTGTATGTTTACCGAATATCAGTCTGTTAATTTACCAAAAAATAGTAAAATACTTTAGAGTATACGGATCAATCTAGATTAGTTATGTGTAATGTAAAACACTAAAGTAATGACTCATAAACACATTGACACTTTGATTTTTAACGTGGAAACCCTGTTAAGGGAAAAACCACTTGGGATCGGTAACCCAAAATTTTCACTCTTCTGAAGTGAGCTAGGTGAAGAGCCAACCTTGTTAAAGGTTACAAACAAACTGTTAGGTGTGTGACCTTGTTAGAGAATTTAAAAGATTAGTTTGTCACTTGATATAGGGCATCTCTATGCTACCTTCCTTGATCAAACAATCTCTTGGCCTATCAATATGTATCTGGCATCTCATGATATCCTCATGATCAAAATTTTTGATACTCCTTGGGATGTATCTCAATATAGAAAGGATCTTTAAATCCTTCTCAGTTAAGAGACTTTCTATAACAATGAATAAACTAAAATAGTATGATCTATTTACATATACAACTTGTACTTGCAAATTTTTTAGATCTATTGTAAGCTCATAAAACTAATCTGATCAATATGTCCTTTTAATACCTTTTCTCCACTTTTATTCTCCTCGATGATGCTATGCTCTGTTGCTCGGTGTTTGCAGAAAACTTTACCTCTTCCTCAGCTTGATTGATCAGAACTGTATGAAGTTGTTCTTAATCAATTTCTCTCCAGCGTCCTCTCTTGCATTTAATTCCCTTAATTTGTAATGAATTAAGTTGTCTCTTTATAGACATGATATCACTATTTGTTAGGTTCTTGATTTTCTTGATCTTAGCGTGATCCACAATCTTAGCCAATTTGATTTAAAAAAAAATTCATGCTTTATCTCATAGAGATCTTCTTGTCAACTAGACAAAACAACTTTAAATACTTTACTTGTCTTTGGCTTTATCTTGTCGATGAAAACAATGATAACTACCAGTTAAGTCTATATTTAGCTATGCCAGCTAGATAATTTGTCATTTTCTGAACTCAAGTTAATTTTGGTGTTTTAACTCTTTGTAGCTTTGGTCAACACTCCAGTTCTCCTTGGGATTCTTCGTCAGGGTTATCTGTCTGTCGGGGTTGTTTGTCCTTTGGGCTTGTCTGTCTTTCAGTTTACACTATGATTTTGGTCATCAATAATGCTTTTGATTCTGTTCGTTGGTTTGTTTTCTTGGGCATCACTGTAACTTGACTTTCAGTGATCTTTTTTCCACCAGGTTCCACTAGCCGTCAGTATTTGAAGTTACATAGTGAATGCTTATCTTTTATGCATTACTGAAAGCATAATCTTTATCTCTCTAATTCTCTAAATTCTTTGACACTTTGAATATAACCGATTAGATTATGTCAAGTTGACATCAATGACAATACAATCCATTAACTGATTTAATGTCTTGCATTATCTTTATGCATTTCAGTGATCAACTTAAAATTTTCAAACATTCAATTAGTTACATGTCATCAATCTCTCCCTTTGGCATTGATGGAAACATACTACATTATCATATTATACTATCACTAATACAATATGAAATGTAACAGTTTCATCAATCTTTCCTAGTGTAACTATTACAAATGTCTGGCTTTCGGTAAGCTCAAAATAGCTTAGATTTATTTCTTACAAAGTGGTTGTCTTCAATCTTCAATCCCTTCATTGGATAGATGTAGCATCTTCTTTCTCTATTCTGATATGTGCTCTGCTTTGATTGTTCCTCTTCTTGATAATCTCTTTTTCCTTTGATAGAAATATTTCTCTTTATATGAAGTCTCTCCCTTTGTTACTTCTCTCCCTTAGATGGATATTTCATATGTAATCAATTTCTCTCCCTTTGAATATTGATTAATTTTTCCTTTTGATTCTCAGGAACTTCTGGTCATGGATAATGATATAATATTTTATGATCAATGAGATAATCTCTCCCTTATGATTCCTTATATCTCTCCTTTATGATAATGAGATAATATATCCCTTTGAAAAAAATTCCAAAACATATTTTCTATATCATCTTTCATTATGTGTAGGCTGATGCATCCTCCTTGTGAGCTTACTGACCAATAGGCAAGGATTGGACCCCTAGTCTTTGTCTCAGGTATTCAAATGTATCCTTCGATAATGTCTTGGTTAATATATCAACTAATTGTTCCTTTGATTGAACATATTCCCGTATCACCTCCTTTTCTTGCACTTGTTCTCTCAGAGAGTGATACTTTATAGCAATATGCTTAGTCTTAGCATCACGACTAGATTCTTAGAAATGTTAATTGCACTGGTATTATCACAGTAGATAATTACTGGTTCAATAATCTTCATATTCATACCTTTTAGCAATTGTTTGATCTATGCAATATTGGAGCAATTTGCAATAGCAGCCACATATTCTACTTCTGTAGTAGACTGAGAGATGCATCCTTGCTTCTTGCTGATCCATGTGACAAGTCTGTCACCCATGAAGAATGCTCCTCCAATTGTGCTCTTTTGGTCATCAATGTTTCCAGACCAATCAAAAATTGTATAGACTTGTAGCTTGGATTTTCCTTCTCTTTTATACCATAATCCATAGTCCTCAGTGCTCTTTAGATATCTCAGAATTATCTTGACAATAGTCATGTGTGATTCTTTGGCATTAGCAGAGAATCTTGCAACTATTCCAACTACATGTGCTATATCTGGTCTGGTATGAACAACATACATTAGTTTTCCAATCATTTATCTATACAAAGTTTGATTTACCTCATTAAATTTGACTTCTTTTATAAGCTTACATCTAGTAGCCATAGGTGTTCCAACTGGTTTAGAATCTTCCATCTTGAATATCTTCAACACTTCCTTGATGTATTTGGACTGAGCAATATAGATGCCTGCATCTTTTTGAAGAATTTGTAGACCAAGAAAGAATTTGATCTCCCTAAACATAGACATTTCAAAGTCTTTTCTCATTTCATTAGCAAAGGATTTGCATAATAATTTATTTCCCCCAAAAATTATATCATCAACAAAAATTTCAGCAATCAGAATATTACCATCGGTATCTTCTTTCAAGTACAGATTGCTATTTTCACTTGTTCTAACAAATTTTATGCTAATGAGATAGGAGTGAAGTCTTTCATACCAGGCTCTAGTTGCTTTTTTAAATCTATATAAGGATTTATGTAGTATACATACCATGTTTCTCTTGTCTAGATCAACAAACCCTTCTGGTTTCTCAATGTATACCTCTTCTTCAAGTATTCCATTTAGGAATGCAGATTTGACATCCATATGGTATACCTTGAATCCTTTGTATGCAGAATAAGAAAGTAAGATTCTAACTCCTTCTTGTCTAGAAATGGGTGCAAATTTTTCACCATAATCAATACCTTCTTCTTGTGTATATCCCTTGCATACTAACCTTGCTTTGTTTCTTGTGACTTCTCCATTCTCATTCAGCTTGCTTATGAATATCCATTTGGTACCGATGACATTCTTGTCATCTGGTATCAGTACTAGTGTGCATGTACTATTCTTCTCATTCTGTTATAATTCTTCATTCATAACACTGACCCATTCCTCATTTTCAAGTGTAGTATTAACAGATTTAGGCTCATAATCACAAAGTAAGCATCTAGTTTTCAATGACTTAATTCTTGTTCTCATTCTAGCCTTCTTGTCTCCTATGATTTGATTATGTGGATGATGTCTTCTCACATAATTGGAAATTTTTGGTTTAGCTCTTTTTTCATCATTCTGATCATCGTCTTGACCTTCATTATGATCTCCATCGCTCGGAACATCATCTTGAGAATTTTCCTGATTTTTGGTAATTGCAACCTGATGCTCGGGTGTAATGTTCTGTTGCTTGGGAGTGATACATTTTTGCTCAGGTAGAGTGTCAAGTTCTGTATAAACAAACCTGTTGTAGTCCTCAGGTTCTCTTCTGCTTTCCTTATCATTCTTTTCTGTAAATTCATCTATTTTCACATTTGCACTTTCAATGATCTTGTTAAGACATTTATAAGCCTTTCTTTTGGTTGAGTACCCTAGAAAGATACCTTCACTTTTTCAGTCAATTTTTCCATTTCTATCATCCTTCAAAATATAAAATTGACTACCAAAGATTCTGAAGTAACTTACATTGGGTGTATGACCATACCAAAGCTCATAGGGTTTCTTCTTTGTGTCCTTCAATTGTACTATATTTAGTGTGTATACAGCAGTACTAACGGCTTCCATCCAGAAAGTTTGTGTGATGCTCTTCTCAATCATCAATTCTCTTGCACAGTCAACAATTGATCTATTTCTCCTCTTAGAAATTCCATTTTACTGTGTTGTTCTTGGTGCAGAAACATGTCTTTTAATTCCATGCTCATTGCAATAGTTAGTGAATTCATCTGAAGTAAATTCCTCTCCTCTATCTGACCTTAAGCATTTCAATTTATTTTCACTTTGTTTTTCTACCATAGCCTTATACAATTTAAAAATCTTGAATGCTTCTGATTTATCTTTTGAGAACATAACTGTCATCATTCTAGAATAATAATCAACAAAGAGAATAAAATACCTATCTCCATAGTAACTCTTTGTCCTCATGGGTCCACATAGATCAGTATGGAAGAATTCTAGAATTGCATTAGATGTATGGGTTTTACTTTTGAAACTAGACTTTGTCATCTTACCTTTTTGACAACTCTTGCACATGATATGTTTGGGCTTAGTCATGCTCAGTAAGCCTCTGACATTCCTTTTGTTTCTTATTTTTATCATGTGGTCAAAATTTACATAAAACAATCTTTTGTGCCACAACCATATGTCTTCGTTTCTAGCCATCAAACAAGTGGTGTTAATGTCATCAAGATAGAAAAGGTTACCTTTTGTCTGCTCACCGGTTCCAATCAACCTTCCTGATTCATTGAAGATCTTTTCCTTCTTATTTTCAAATGCTACTCTATGAGCTGAATGGTTTAGCTGTGAAACACTTAACAAATTATAATTCAGTCTTTTTACCTAGTTAGCATTTTCACATTTTATCAAGTTATTCAACATTATAGTTCCTTTACCTTCAACTGGACAAGGTGTATCATTTCCCATTCTTATTGAACCACCATTATAGTATTCAAAAATCTCAAAATTTCATTTATCACTGGTCATGTGGTGAGTGCAGCCACTATCTATGATCCAAACATCATTCTTACTAACTTTAGATATGAGTACAGTTTTGACATACCTTTCTCCTTCTTCATCTGAATCATCCTTCATGGCTACAAATACCATCTCCATGTCTTCTTCTGATTTGGTGTGAGTGACATCAGCTCTATTCTCGGCTAGGTAAAAAGTTATCTTCCCTTTGTCCTTGTAGTCTTGGGTATCTCTTTTTTCAAATTGTCGGTTGCTTCAGTAATCTTTGTTATCACCTCTTTCAAACTTCTTCTCATATGATTTGTCATTACTTCTTTCATCTTTTCTTCTATTTGGACATCTTCCAGCAAAGTGTCCAACCTCTTTACAATTGAATTATACAAGTGCTAAGTTACCTTTGTATCTACCTTTGCCTCTTTGCAATCTTCTTTCCATTAGTGCTTCAATCTCATCAACTCCTTGATCCTCATTATCACTTTCACTATCATTTCTAATAGCATGTATATGACTTGAATTACTTATTTTAAAAGAAGATTTGAATGCAGATTCTATAGATGGTAAGACATTATTATCAAAGTTATTCATCTCAAATGGAATCAGTCTACCAATTAGACTATCTAGAGTAACTATATTGTTTGCAACTGCTCTCATTTCTTGAATAGAAGAAACTCTAATAGCATGCATAGGCATTAAGGTTCTTAATATTTTACTTACCACTGTCTCCTCTTCAAGTACACCTCCAAATCCCCGGATAGCATTGACTACCTCTTTGATTATACAGCTATATTGAGTGATATTTTCTCTTTATTTCATCCTTAGGTCATTAAACCTCCTTCTTAGGCTTTCTTCCTTGGCTCTTAGTACATTAGCATCTCCTCCATGTACCAGCTTCAACTCATCCCACATTTTCTTTCCAGAGGTGCAGGTTTTGACATCTTCAAACTCAGCATCGGAGAGTGATGAGGCAAGTTCTATCATCATATGTGGATATTTTCCATCTTCAAACTCAGATTTTAGTAGCTCATCTCACAATTTTCCATATGTGGAGATTTTCCTCAAAGAATTACTCGTAAATACCATTTGTTTTTAGAATAAAAAAATCCTATATGTTCAGATCATACCTAGTAGATACTCCTCATCTACCCTTCTTTATGAGATAGAAATCCTTCAATTACAATGTTTTTTAGGCTTTGGGGTAAGACAAAAGGTGTGTCAATGCCATCCATGGAGTATGTGCCACCTAATCTATAATTGTTCATTTTATCCATGGTATTTTATTGTTGTGAGAGATGGACAATCAACTAGTATCCACTTTCTATCCTTAAGTCATAATTTTTTTTAAGTAATTTCTTGTTGAAACTAGTTAATTGTTATCATTTGGGATAATCTAGCCCCCCATGATTCAGTTGAGTCAGAACATTATTTTTTTATTTATTGTGTTTGTGTCACAAAATATATTTTTCCAAAAATAAGTATGTCAAATCTATCATTAGGAGTCAAAAATTACTCCAAGAGGATCATATTGTGTTCTAGTGGGTTTGCATTGTAAACCAATGAGAACACTTGATATTTTAGTAGGCCTGATATACTTAGCGTATTCACTATCATTCATTTTCCTGCAAGGTTGCTTCTTTTTCTAGTGGGATTGTATTGAGATCTAGTAGGATTTTCTCTATTTTCTAGTAAATTTACATCTCATAGGCTAGCAGGATTGCATTATAAAGTGGTGGGTATGCACCCTATTTTAGTGGGATTGCACCTTTTGTATGAAAACTCTTTCAAAAATTTGAACTAGCAAGTTTGAATCAAATTTTAGTGGGCTTGTACTATCATTCTATGGGATTGCATCATGTAATCATTTCAAATAAATCTTGTCAATCAATATCGGGCTATTAGTTTTTAACCATCTCTACTGTGTCAATTATAACTGTTTTGTCAATCTAGCATCAAGTTATGTATGTATTGATCCAAAATTGCATCATTATTAGCGTCCTCCTAAGTCAAGGATTAATCAAATCAGTCATCCAATCACCCAAATCAAATCAAATCAGTCATCTAGTCAAATATCATCCAAATCACATAAATCAAATCCAATCCAATCTCCCATCCACACTTGACTTCATATCACAGAGTCACTCATAGCCTACATTTTAGAAATCATCCCTCTTTTCTCTTTGACTCATCTTGCCTATATTTATTCTATCCATTGTTATATCCATATCACTTGAATCTAGAGGTTCTACTTATTTTGATTATCATATTGCTTGAGTACAACATCTTAAGTAACCATATTATTGTTGTACATCCATTAGAGTTTTTTACTCACATCCAAGTGTCAGGTTATCCAATCAATTAATCCTTGAAAAAATCAATCCATCTCATTTTTAATACATAATTTTTCTATAGTTGATGCCCATAGAGACTCAAGTCACCAACAAGATGTGAAATGGAACAACCTCTACAATATCCCATAGGAGGTCTTGACTCCAAAAATAATTTTAGTTCAGGTCTTCCACCTATTGTGATGGGAAACACTCCTACTCAATTTTACCCTTTCAATCAAGTCCAAGCCAAAGGTCATGGTGGATCACCCAGGCTCCCCACATTTACAAGTTGATCCCATAGAATTTTTCCTTAGTGACCCACGTAATGTACAATTTGTTGATTAAATCATTGAGATTCGTAAGGATGTTATCTTTGTAAACATGGTTGCTAGAGGCATGATTGTCCCACCTCTAGTTATACCTATGATTTTTGGCTAATAACAACCACCTCAAACATCAACCTCAACAACAACCAACTCAATATTCACCATTGTCTCTCAACAAAAACCAACTTAATCTTCATCATTTCCACCTAAACAAAACCAACTCAATCTTCACCATTTCCACCTCAAAAAAAACCAACTCAAACATCATCATTACCACCTCAAAAAAAACCATCCCATTCATCATCATTTTTTCCACAACAATCATTTTAGTTGATGTCGTTACCACCAATAACTCTTGATAATCTTGGTGCTCATTACCATCCATTTCAAACTAACACCACACCTTCAGGAGGGGTGTTACCACCACCACCACCTATAGGAGAGTTCATCCCTAATGTACAACATGTTGTGTCATCTACAAAAATTTCAATTTCAATTCCTCAAATTTTAAAAATGCATCTAACTACTAGTGTGGTTCACACCACATCATTTCTTAATCTATATGTGGTAACCTAAGGTGTCAATATGACCACTACTTTTCCAAATTCATCTACACCCGTCTATGGGATACTTGGTTATATACCACAACATTTTACACAACCCATGAATGTGAGCATTAATATTTACTCGCCATCATCATCTACACACGTAGTAGCTACCCGCGCAATTGATACCATTATGCAATCCCTATTGGTATCACAAACACCAATCATGTAAAAATATCAACCATAGGTAACCACACAGTATGTTACCCTGCCTCCACTAGGAAAATATTTGCATACACTTTTCTCCTCATACATCATGCTAAATAATAATAATTTTTTGGGAGGAGTTGTATGTAATCTTTCACCGTATGGTTACCTAGAAAAAACTTATCATCATATATATAGTGGGGGAACCTATCCTCTTGATGATACACATCAAAATAACCCACCTCATAAAAATCAACATGATCCCATGTATCAACAACCTCCTCATGCTCATCAATATATATCTACCTACCAACAATCTTCAATCATAAAACATGGTGCACTTAATTATCAACAAGTGCATACCCAACATAGCTATACATATTTGTCCCATGTCAAATACCAAACGCTAGCGTACCAATATAGAATTTCATCACCACATCCTAGTATGTTGGGTAGAAAAACACCTCAAACCCAAGTCAATAGTGAATGTGAATAGATAAAGGCATCCCTCAAAGGTCTCCAAGGTAATAATTCAAAGAAGACATGCAAATTTGAGGAGCTTTTCCCATATCCTTTTTATAAATTCATCATTTTTGTACACCTTTCCCAAATTTTTTTTGAAATGTATAAATCTGATTAATTGAGGGGGAAAGGTGATCATTGAAACTATATAAAATAATTCTATATGGAATTCCAAGAGGTTCTGTATAGTGATAATTACCTTTTGTAACTATTCCCAAAAAGTCTTAGTGGATCTTCTTAGAGTGGTTCCTTAAGATTCCATACAATTTTGTAAATATGTTCACAAACTTATCAAAGAAGTTTGTCACCCATTATCACTAATTTATCAAATGTGATATCTCCATGCTTGATCTTTTTTAAGATAATAAAAAGAGAGGTAAAAGCCTCACAGATTATATCCAAAGGTGAAGAGCCCTTTCTGATTGTCTCCCTTGCAAACTCCCAAATGAAAAGTTGGTCCCCATATCCATTAATAATCTTCACTCAAAACTTGCATATTGTATAAAATTAAATTGCACAAATACCTTTAAGGATATTATGTCTAAGGGACCATCAATTGAATAAGCTCTAGTTTTCAAGGGAGTTGTCAAACTCTATAAGGATCATTCTAATAGACCCAACAATGATAAATTAAGATTTTGGAATTAGAATAAAAATGTTCTAGGAGATGGTGTAAATAACTATTGAGACATGTCCAAATCATTATTTTCACAAAAATTTCTCCTCCATAAATGTACATGAATCCTCCACATCCACAAGGAAATCCTCCCCTTCAAACTCATCAAGTTCTAGTCAATTAAACAAAAACTATCACAATCTCTCCCACTCAGCCTAGAAAAATAGATCAGTCAACCTAACACATCAGTTTACACTATTGGGAAATTCCTTAGATGTGATCTTTCAGAGGATTTAATCATATAATATGGTCATATACTTGAAGATGTAACTATTCAATGAGTCAAAACCTAAACTCACATGGTATAAAGACAATGAGTATTGTGGTTATCACTGTATTAAGTGACATAACACCATTAAATGGATGAAACTCAAACACTATGTCCAATATCTTATTCATTAAGGGAAAATTAATGTTAATCTTGTGAATGTAAAATCATCAAACATGAATCTCAATGTGTACTGAGATGCTCGCCCTAAGCATATGAAGAAACTAGTACATCCAACTTTGGTCATGTTGTTAGAATAACTGAGGGGGGGGGGGTGAATCAGTGGCCTTAAAAATAATTCCAAAAGATCCAACCAAAAACTCATATCTCAAATATAATACCCTTAGTTATGTTTCAGTCCATCAAGATGTATGCCATAAATAAACTTAACAAATATACACTACTCGATAAGATATATTGTTTATCTTTTCTAGACTTTACCGAGTAGTAGCAAATAAACTTAGTGTTAACCGACCAATCCAGTTTCAACAATGTGTAAAGAAAATATCAATGCAATGAAACATATACACATTTGACACATAGATTTTAACATGGAAACCCAAAAGAGAAATGAGCAACAACTGCAATTAGAAACACAGTAAAATTTTTAGATCCTTAAGCTTGATGACCAAGAGAAGCAATGGGTGAGCGGGAGCGTCCAGATTCAACTTTGAATTTGGGCGGGAGCATTTGAGAGGATGTAGGATCCTCTGAGCACAACAAGTGGGTCAATGGAAAGGACATCAAGATCACAGGATTGGATCCCGATGCGAGACAGTCGCCTGAGGACCCAGGTGGGGGTCCCAGAACGGGCGCAGGGTTGGGGCAACCAAGGAAATGGGCGTCCCTTTTTGGCATCAAACCAACAGGTAAATATTGTTTACCACCGGTTAAGAATGTTTCTAGACCTTCTCAAGGAAGCTTTACTATTGAAATCCCAGACCAGACCATTGATTTTTCTATAGCAAGGATGAAAAATTCGTTGGTTGGCAGATTTTTAGGAGTAAGACCTAACATCGAAGTGGTTAGGGCTTTTGTCTCCCAAAAATGGGTTCTGAAAGGGCAAGTAGAGGTGGTAGTGATGGATAAGGGATGCATGTCTTTTTTCTTCTCTTGTGAGGAAGATAGAATGAATATTCTATGCAGCGGGCCATGGTTGATTGGGAAAAATACTCTTATTCTCCAAAAATGGAGTCTGAATCTTGTTTTCGAGGAGGATGTCGTTTGACAGGTCCCTGTTTGAATTAAGCTACATGGTCTGCCTCTTAAATATTGGCTGGAAGACATATTTTTTGGGATAGCTAACTCTTTTGGAGAACTTTTGTTTATAGATAATGTGACTGCGGCGAGACGGAGGCTTACCTATGCTCGAATCTGTGTCAGGATTATGCAGGATACGGACATGCCAGAAAAAAAAAGTTTGAAATCTAAGCTGGATATGTGGGAATAAACTATCAAATATGAAACCATACCCTTTGCATGTTTCCATTGCAAAAAGGTAGGACATTGGGCAAAGAAATGCCCGGAGAAAGTTATCCAGAAAAAGACTAAGAAATGGATTCCAGTAGGGAGAATAACTAAAGAAGTCAGCAGTAAAGCTAGGGAAGGAAAGCGAATAGAGAAAGAGGAACAGGATACTAGTGTCAAGATGAAATGTATGAAGCCTATGATAGGTTTAGCGACTGAGGATCATGAAAAATGGGGAAAAAAAGTAGCGAATGGGAAAGAAAATGAAGCCCAAATGGAAGAAGGGGAGATAAAAGAAAATGAAGTCCAAATGGAAGAAGGGGAGATAAAGGAAGATGATTCTAAGGGAAATGAAAATGAAGTAAGGGAATAAATTGAAGAGGAGCAAAATGATTATCACAAGGAAGGAAATCTTTAGACTGAAACCAAAAGTAAAGCTGAGAAAAATAAGGAGAATCAGATAAAATATGATCTGGAGCTGAAAGGTAGCCTAGAAAATTTAGAAGTGACCCCAAAGGGGGGAGGAAGAGATCCAGAGATTGCAACACCTAAGTGGGGGGATATAACAAAGGAAAACTAGATCCTTGTAGGTACAGTTCTACCGAAATGGGGGGATGCTACAGAGATCACTCAAATCCTTGAAGGAGAGAAAAGTGATAGAGAAGACGAGAAAAATACTAAAGGAGACAAAAAAAAGGGAAGAAAGATAAAGAGGTGCTAAATAGAAAGGTTTCAACAAGAAGTAGTAAAAATGGAGATGTTGGAGCTGGATTAGCTTCACCAGGGAGACCATCTAGCCAAAAGGTTAGAATCAAGGAGACCAAAAGGAACATTGCGGACGGTAGCCAGCGGATTCTGGAGGTAGGATCCTTTGTTAAATCATGAAGATTATTTCTTGGAATATAAGGGGTTTGAATAATCCCCATAAGCAAGATATAGTTAGGAACTTGATTAGGGATAATAGGCCTAATATCTTATTGATTCAAGAAACTAAGATGCTCAAAGAGAAAGTAGAAAAGCTTAGATTTTTTAAGAAGGGGATCATTTGTGGGGGTGATTCTAATGGTGCGTCAGGGGGAATTGCTACCATATGGAATGAAGAAATTATAAAAGGTGACATTATTTATCAAGGTGATAATGTGGTTTGTATTAGGTTTAGACAGCTACAAGATAATACCTCTTAGGTCTTAACCAATATTTATGCTCCTAACACTAAAAAAGGGAGAGAAGTCTTTTGGCAGAATCTTTCATCATTGAGAAATTCTTTTTCCAATGATGAGTGGATTGTTATGGGGGATTTTAACACTCCTCTGAGAGAAAAGGAGAAATCTGGAGGTAGCCAATCTAATCTGGACAGCAGGATGGACCTTATGAACTTTGTTGATAATAATTATCTTCATGATATTGATTTATAGGGTATTGATTATACATGGAGCAACAGAAGAGCGGGTAAGGAGCTCATACAAGTTAGGTTGGATAGGGCTCTTGCCTCCAATGGTTGGTTTAATCATTACTACTGTTCATTAACGACTCATATTAGGGTAGGATCGAATCATAATCCGATTTCCTTTCTCGCTGATCCTATTGTTAAAAAAAAAAACTCTCCTTTCAGATTTGAGAAAATGTGGACTCTTCATCCACAACTGGAACAAAGGATCGAGGAATGGTGGAATATTAATATCAAGGGGACTTCTATGTTTATCCCTTGCTAAAAAACTTAAAAATGTTAAAGAAAATATCAAGGATTGGAATAAGGAAACTTTTGGTAACATTTTTTCTTCAAAAGCTAGTGTCAGTTTAGAGATTAAGGAAATCTAGGAAAGTATTCAAAAATATGGATATAAGTTTGTCTCTAGAGATCAGGAGAATGGGAAGCTGGTCGAGATGCATGAAATTATAGCAAAAGAAGAAGCCTTTTGGAGGCAAAGATCGAGAAATATTTATCTGAAGGAGGGGGATAGAAATACTAAGTATTTTTTTATGACCACCCTAAAACATAGAATGAATAATCGGATCTCTAAACTCAACATTAATGGAAATACATCTAGTGATGAGGAGGCTATCAGAGTTGAGGCTAAATATTTTTTCTTCAACTTACTTCAAAAAGACAGTGAGCTTGATAAGAATGAACAAAAGGAGTTCCTCAGGTGTATTCCAAGGATTTTGGATGAAAATAAAAATAGAAGGCTCATTGCTATCCCTTCTAATTCTAAGATTAAAAAGGCTATCTTCTCTTTTGAAGGTGAAAAATCCCCAGGGCCTAACGGCTTCCCTATGTTCTTTTTCTAGTCTTTCTGGGGGATTATTGAAAAAGATGTTACCAATGCAGTTAAGGAATGTTTTGGATCCAAAAAACTTCTCAAGGAGCTGAATGGTACCTTTATAGCCCTTGTTCCTAAAAAGGAGGGTGCTGACAAGATGGACCAGTTCAGACCTATCAGTCTGTGCAATTTGGTTTATAAGATAATTTCTAAATTTTTAACTACCAGGATTCTGGAGATCCTTCCCTTTATGATATCATGGCAACAAAATGGTTTTTTGCCTGGAAGACAAATCCTTGATTCTATTATTACTATCCATGAAAATTTTCACTCTCTTGTGATGGCTAGAAAGGAGGGCCTTATTTTGAAGTTGGATATGTCAAAATCTTATGATCGGGTGGATTGGGAATTTCTGATGCAAGTTTTGGAGGCCTTTGGGTTTAAAAGAAAATGTACTGACCTTATATTCCAACTTATATCCTCGGCCACATTTTCTGTCCTGGTCAATGGATCTCCTACCTCATTCTTCAAATCCTCTCGGGGCTTAAGACAAGGAGACCCCCTGTCTCCTATCCTTTTTGTCATCATGGCAGAATGCCTTGGCAGGTACATGGAATTTCAGGTAAGGAATGGAGACATCAAAGGGCTTAATCCTTCATCGGACAATTAGGTATGCTCTCACCAACAGTTTGTTGATGATTTGGTGATTATGGGGGAAGCATCGGTTAAAAATGCTAGCAGTATAAAGAAAGCTCTGAATAACTATGGGAAAGCTTCTGGTCAGATAATCAACTGGGGGAAGAGTTCAGTGTTTCTTTTCAATGTTCCTGAGAGAAGAAAAATGATA
Source organism: Thuja plicata (assembly GCA_018584345.1). Lineage (NCBI taxonomy): Eukaryota > Viridiplantae > Streptophyta > Pinopsida > Cupressales > Cupressaceae > Thuja > Thuja plicata. The sequence goes on along the minus strand of MU225611.1, from coordinate 961,289 downwards.
ATTTTAAGGATTGTAGGCTGTGATCAGGGGATTATGCCGGGAACTTATTTGGGCCTCCCTCTCTGTTTGGAGCCTCCTGAAACCTTTTGGAGTGCCCTTGTGGATAAATTTCATAGAAAATTGGCTGGATGGAAAGGGTTGCTTCTTAGTCAGGCTGGAAAAATTTAGATTCTCAGAGCTACTCTTCAAGGTCACCCTCTTTACGCTCTGAGTATATTTAAAATTCCCAGAAAGTATAGTGAAGCTATTGAAAAAATTCAAAAAAAATTCTTATGGACAGGGATGGAGAAGAAGAAAAGGATAGCTTTAATTGCCTGGGACAAAGTTTGCTGTCCGATCAAGAAAGGTGACCTTGGATTAAGAATAATAAAGAATCTGAATGAAAATCTCCTAACCAAACTCATTTGGAGATATTATAATTCTATAGGTGAATGGACTTTGATATGGGATAAAAAGTAAAATAAGGAAAGGCCTAATTTTGAGGCTTTCCTAAATGAGGACAATGAAGGGATTGGTTCCTTTATTTGGAACAATGTTATGAAAAATAAGTACAGAATCAAAAATGGTATCAAGTGGAAAGTGGGAAATGGGAAAAAGGTTCTTTTCTGGGAGGACAAGTGGCTTCTTCACTCTCCCCTGAAAGATAGCCTGGTATGGAGTATATATGAGAATCAGTGTAAAGCAATTTTAAGCAGGAAAGTTGAAGATTACTGGGATAAAGATCACTGGAAGGATCTAACAACTATTGATAAGAGATTGGGGTATCTTAATACCATTCTCAATTCGATAAATCCGATTGAGAAAGAGGATACTATTGTTTGGAAACACAGTGCGAATGGGAAATTAACTGTCTCTTCTCTGTATTAGATGGAGTATGATGATGTTATTGAGCCTTTTTGGGCTAAAGTGTGGGATTGTAATGCCCAAAAAAAAGGCAACAAATTTTTTCTTTTAAAACAAATTTAACATACCATTTTAACTACGTCCGCAATTTATGATTCTATTAATTATAATATTGATCTATAGTACAAGAAGGCAATGGAGCAACTTTAAGAATTAGCATTTCATAGTATTCAAATGATAATCATACAGAGGTGTTGCATACCTGAGTTTTCTCTTCCTTGCCTTTGTATCATGTTTCCCCTTGTCTCTCTATTTCCTGCGTCTTTATATATTGCTACACAACTAGATGCATGATGTTAAATTCATTTCTAAGTACATACATGATCGTAAGATAAGCCACAACAATATCATAGAGAAAATCCATCATAAGCTTTTTCAACTAGTTTCATAAAGAGATGCAACTATGCAAAAATTATTGGTAAGGGGTGTCAAGAGCCACGAAAACTCAAAAGTACAAGTCCTAAGGGCCAGACCTAATGCCTCAGGGGCTCATCATAGATGGCCTTGCCTACGTAACTCGCAGAGACATCGTAGTTCAGGTTTTCAAAACTTAAACCAAATCATACTAGGTATGCCTTAATGGGGTACAAACCACTTTAGAAAACAAAAGCGGTATATGTAAGGGAGTATGAATGAATGCTAATGTATTTTAACCTGAACCCCAAATTAACAAGATATTGATTTGAAATAATTTATGATAATATATCAAGGGAAATTCAATATAGAATCCAAGTTGTTCATTCTATTTAACAAAAAGATAGGTCTACAGATCTACATGATTTTAGATCGTATTAGGACCACAATTCAAATACTATTTCAATAGAGTGATAAGAGGTTTTCAAACCAAATGAGTACTCTCATAGTCCATATGTTGTATTCCAAAATCCTTGATATCTCATTTGTAACTAAATAAATCTTTTATAAATATATACATAGTAGAAGAGACGTACTTTAACATTAATTATAGAT
>MU225611.1:920847-955894 GCA_018584345.1 Thuja plicata | reverse complement strand
TTTGAAATTAACATTCACATTTTAAAGAACTTAAAGTGGCATAGAAAGAAATAAACATATGCTAACTAGGTTCTTAGAAGCATTAAAGAAATGTACTTACCTTATCATCAATCGAATTACTTTATCCTGCTCACTTCTTCAATTCATTTTCCAAGATAGGGTTAGTGAGGCACTACAGGGATAAAAACCTTATCCCTAAAATCAATGTTTTTTTTTGGATTATGATGCAGAATAAAATTTTAACTACTGATAATCTCAAGAAAAGAGGCATGACTATTGTTAATAGATGTTATCTATGCAAGCAAGAGGAAGAGAGTGTTGAGCATATCTTCATTCACTGTTCCTTTGCCAGAAATATTTGGGGTCTCTTTTGTCAGATCTTTAATATTGAGTGGGTTTTCCCTAACAATTTAGAGAGTCTTCTTAAATCTTGGATATATCCCTCTAAGCATAAAACTATCATTCAGATGTGGAAGTTTGTCCTTCCACATGTCTGCTGGGGGGTTTGGAGGGAAATAAATGATAGATTTTTTAGGGACAAAATTAATAAGGAGAAGGAAGTCTTCTATAAGATTAAAAGAGGTATAAGAGAGAATGTTATGCTTCAGGACGAAGTTGCAGAATCCAAACAAGAGAATGATTTATCTGTGCTTACAAATTGGAATTTTTGTGGCAAACCTAACAATAAGATTAATAAAGGCAAAAGAGAGGATGCTAGGTGGGACTGTCCCCCTAAGGATTGGCAGAAAGTTAATTTTGATGGGGCCTCTAAGGGCAACCCAGTGGTAGCTGGTTGTGGTATTGTCATCAAAAATGAAAATGGTGTGTGTATTGGCATGAAAACTATTCCTATTGGTCATCAAACTAATCATATTGTTGAAGCCTGTGTGGCTCTCCAAGGCATTATTTTTGCTAAAGAGAAAGGTTGTACTAAAGTTTGGGTTGAAGGGGATTCTCTCAATATTATTAACTGCTTAAATAATGAGATTCCCGCGTCATGGACTATATACAACTTAATTCAAAAAGCCAGGGAGATAATTAAATATTTTGAGTTATGCATAATAACTCATAATTATCATGAAGCTAATGGCATTGCTGACTGGGTGGAAAATCATGCTTGCAAAAGTGATGAGGTGGATCAGTGGAATGATGGATACGAAATGCCAATTAAAGTAAAATTAATGCTCAAGAACGAGCGGCTGAGGAGTCGTCAGAAAATCATCATTAATGGTAAGTTATTTTAATATCATTTATAATCAGGTGATGTGTCATAATGGCCTTCAAAGGTGGAAGTATAATGCAATGATTTTGAGTTGGAGGTGGCACACTTTCTAGGTCTATTTTGGCTCTCGAAAAGCTCATTTTGGCATTATCTATAGTGCTAAGAAAAAAACTTACAAAAATAACAGAGAAGAGATGGGAGGCAATAAGAAGAGAATTGAACCAGTTAGTTGCAGTCACTGGAAAAAATGCAAGGATGTGTGGAAGATTATGAAGGAGGGAGGCCTTGCTATTTATTTGGAGTGGCTTCATGGTGGGAATCCTAATATTACCAGGATTTTTGAGAAAACTTGGAAGGAGGGAAATATTTTAGTTGATGATGAGTATATGGAAGTAACAGAGGAATTCATTGCTGAAGCTACGGGAATGGGGATGGAGGGTATTAAGTTTTATCATGACAGGCTGATTTCAGACAAAGCTTGGGAGTCCTTTCCGGATAATGAGAAAGAGAGGAACAGGTTGGTCAAGATTGATACTTCCTACCATAACCCTAAGCGCATATCTAGACCATGGAGGTATGTTCTTTATGTTATCATCAGCTATATTACTCTGGATGGTAGGTTTACTAGAGTGACTGGGCACCATTTTATGTTGTTAAACCATTTTAGACACAAGGTTAAAATTAGCTTACCCTACTATTTTCTCAGTTTTTTAGAAGCTACAATTACTAGTTATCAGAAAGACCCTAAGGGTGACCATGCCACTCATCAAGGACTTATGTTGCATGTTTATGAGGTGCTGAAATCTAAGAAATTGGAAAGGTCTATGGAGAAGAAGAATTTGAAGGATGTTGAAGAAACTGAAGGAGATGAGGAGTATAGTATGTATGAAGAAAACACTAAAAGTGAAGAGGAGGCTAGAGGTTTCGTTACTCCTAAAAATAATAAAAGGGGTACTTCTAAAAAGAAGAAGAAATCTAGCTCTGAAGGGTCAGAAACTGAGAATAGTGATGAGGAATGTGAGGAGGGCAGCAGAAAGAAAAAAGGCAAAATGAAAATGAAGAAGAAAACCTAGATTGGGGATTCGGAGACTGAGACTGATATTGATGTTACTAGAAAGAAGAAGAATAAGAAGAAAACCCAGATTGGGGATTCAGACACTGAGACTGACAATGAAGTTATCAAAAAGGAGGGAAAAAAAAGGAAAAGAGTTGAGGGCAAGGGTAACATAATTCGTAGAAACAATAACTCCAGTAAGAAAAGAATTGTTCTCTCCTCTGATGAGGAAGATTCAATCCCTGAGTATAAGCGGGAGACTAAGGAAAAGGATGATGAAGATAATGAAAAAGATGATACTTTTAACAAAACCAATGAGTTGAAGATTGATACTCAGCAGGGGGATGGTTATTTGGATCAGAATACTAAAAATGTTGATGGTTCTGGGTTCAATGACCATCAGGACAATCTGGAAACACGGGACCATAATAGTAATGACAAAAAAGGTATTATCGAGGGTTTCTCTGGGATGATTAATAACATGTTTAATGACCAGATTATTTTGAAAAACCAAGTTGATAAAATACAGGCGGATATTAAAATTCTCAACAGAATGGGGATTGGGGAAAAACCTGTGGTAGATTGTCTGAAGGAAATGAAATAAGTTGTTGGTAAATCTGAAGCTCAGGCTAAGTATGCTAATAAGGTGGGAACTATGGAGAGACAAATTAAAGACATTAAAGACAGAGTGGAAAAGGATAATAGTGTGGAACAACTTAAGATTCTAAAGAATAAAGTGAAAATACTGGAGGCATCGGTTAAAAAAATAGGGGAACAATGCCTCATCAGCCTCAAAGCGTATTGTGGTCATGCGCAAATTTTAATGGATAAACTAGACAGGATTAACAAGGACAAGGATAGCAGTATAGTGGAGACAATGGGCTCGGGATCGCGCACTAGAGCTAGTACCAAGAAAAAGAGTCCTAAGGAGGATAAAGAAACGGAGGAGCTCAAGACATCGATCAACAATATGCAGATTATGGTCCTCGAAGCTGAGGATCTGGTGAAGGAGATGTAGTTGTTTCTTCTACTGTCCTGGTTGGGTTTTTTTTTCTATCCCTACTGTCTTTTTCTGTATCTTTGGTACTTTTTTTGTTCAAAATGTTGCTTTTCTGTTCCTTTCTTTTCTGGTGCTTTGGCATAGATGTTTATGCTTTTCTATGTATATCTCTCTTTATACTCTAGGTTGCAGGTCCTTGTAAAACCTATTGAGCTCTTTGTTTTTTGTAAAGGTTTCGGGTCCTTGTAAAACCTATTTTTAATTAATCAGAACATGGAAACCCAATATGGGAAAAAACACCTAGGACTGGTAACCCAAAATATTTTCACTCTTCAAAAGTGAGCTTGGTGAAGAGCCAACCCTATTAAAGGTTACAATACACACTATTAAGTGCGACCTTGTTAGAGGATTTAAAACTAACAATTTTTCTTTTGACCTAGCACTCACTATGCTTTCAACAAGAAAACCTTTTGATACTCTTGAGTATCTCAATAGAATAAGGACTGTTAAATCCCACTCGGTTAAGATATTTTTTGAATCAATGGTTAAACTGATACAGTGAATGATCTGTTCAAAATACAACTTTAACTTGAAAATATTTAGATCTATTGTTAGTCCAATAATACTTCTCTGGTCAATATACACTTTAGTTCCTTTTCTTTCTTTCTTTTTTATGCTCGGTGAATGCTCTGTCTGTCCTCTGTTGCTCGGTGTTTATAGAATTCCTTAGCTCTGTTCTTCAACCTATTTGATCAGATTTGCATGAAGATTTCTATCTTCACTAGAATATATTCAGCATTCCTATTCTTATACTAATGAAGTCCTTGTCTCTTTATATAGACATGATTAGCTTCTTAATCTCCTTGTTTTTTTCGTAGATCTCTTCTTGATCTATAAAAATCCCCATGCATTTTCTTTATCCCATAAAGCTCTGATTTAGTTTTATTCCACAAGTCTCTCCATAATAATTGTTAATAAAATGTGCTTTAAATCTCTTTCCTTTCTTTAGTTTAACTAATCGTTGAAAATAAAGCAATCAATCAGTCAATCCCTAAATATAGCTCTGCCAGCTAAGTAGTTTTGTCATTCTTTAACTTCAGTTCTGCTTGGTCATCAAATCCAGTTATGATAGTTAATTAGCTTTTACTCAGTAATATTTTCTTAGTTACTGTGGTACTTGGTATACACTGTGAACTACTCAGTGTTCACTATCCATCGGTGTGCACTATCCGTCAGTGTTCACTATCACTCGATGTATATAGACCTTTTAAGTTTTACCGACCACATAAACTTTGTCTCTTTAGATCTTCAAGGTTATGACAATATGTGTATGACCAATGAAACCATAAAAAGTTGAAATCAATAAAAATACAATACATTAACTGATTTAATGTCTTCCATTCACTTTTGCATCTCGGTGATCATCAACTTATCATCTTCAAACATTCAATCAGTTATAGTTCATCAATCTCTCCCTTTGGCATTGATGGAAACATACTATGAAATATGCATTATAAAATATGCCATAACATACCAAACTTATTTTCCTATAACCAATTAAAATATTTGAATCTTGGTAAGCTCTTCTAGATTAGATTTGATTTTGTTGTATTCTCTCCCTTTCTTCATTCCCTTCAATGGATAGGTGTAGCAATTCTATCTCCTGATTATGTCTCTCATTTTGATGGATATTTATTTCATTGAATCTTTCTCTCACTTTATATATTCTTCCACCTGATGTATATTTCATTGAATATCTCTCTCCCTTTGACAACAATGCCAAAAATATACAGCTTTGTAGTAGCCAACAATATTTGTCTCCCTTTGAAGCTTTCTCTCCCTTTAGTGGACTGATATGTCATTGTAGTCCATATATTAGCTTGCATCAACATTATGAATCTTTTGATAATGCTTAGGCTGATGTAGCCTCCAAGTCAGCTTAGTGACCAGTAGACAAGGGACAAACCCCTAGTCTATTCCTCAGGTACTCAAATATATCTTTTGGCAATGGTTTTTTGAATATGTATGCTAGTTGTTCTTTGGATTGTACATATTCTAGTATCACATATTTCTCTTGTACTTGTTCCCTCAAGTAATGATACTTAATAGCTAGAATTTTCCTCCTCTTCTTACTCCTTCTAGTCTAGCAATGGGTGCAAAGGTTTCTCCATAATCAATACCTTCTTCTTGTGCATACCCTTTGGATACAAGTCTTGCTTTGTTCCTTGTGACTTTTCCATTCTCATTAAGTTTGTTTCTGAAAATTAATTTGGTGCCAATGACATTTTTGTCACTCAGCCTAGGTACTAATGTCCATGTTTTATTCTTCTCAATCTATTCAATCTCTTCATTCATTGCACTAACCCATTCTTGATTCTCAAGTGTAGCATTAACAGATTTAGGCTCAAAATCACAAATCAAACATCTATTGTTAAGTGACTTACTTCTTGTTCTCATTCCTTCTCTTTTGTCACCAATGATCTGGTCCTATGGATGATGTCTTCTAACATATTTAGAAAGTACAGGTTCAGATCTTTGTTCTTCATTTTGATCTTCATCACTCGATTCAGTATTGTGAACATTTTCCCAATTCTCAGTGTGTACATATCCTATTGCTCAGTTGCATTATTCTGTCACTCGGGTAAGATGTCAGGTTCTTCAATGTAGACAAATCTATTATAATCTTTAGGTTCCTTTCTTCTTTCCTCATCATTTTTCTTAGCGAATTCATCCACTTTAACATTTTCACTTTCAATGATTTTGTTAGAAGATTTTTTCATACATTTATAAGCTTTGATTTTAGTAGAATATCCTAGAAATATTCCTTCATCAATTTTAGAGTCAAGTTTCCCATTTCTATCATCTTTCAGTATATAACATTGACTTCCAAAAATTCTAAAGTAACTCACATTTGGTGTGTATCCATACCATAGCTCATAAGGTGTCTTATTTGTGTCTTTCTTCAATTGAACTCAGTTCAGTGTATAGACAATAGTACTTACACCTTCTCTCCAGAATGTTTGTATGATGTCTTTTTCAATCATCAGTGTTCTGGCACAATCAACAATTGATCTATTCCTCCTTTCAAAAATCCCATTTTGATGTGGTGTTCTCAGTGTAGAAACCTATCTTGTAATCCCATGCTCATTACAAAAGTTAGTGACTTCATCAAAAATAAATTCTCCTCCTCTATATAATCTTAAACATTTCAGTTCTTTTCCACTTTGGTTTTGAACTTTAGCTTTATACCATTTGAACATCTTAAATGCTTGAGATTTCTCTTTTAAGAACATGATAGTCATCATCCTAGAATAGTCATCAACAAATAGAATAAAGTATCTATCACCATAATAGCTCTTTGTTCTCATTGGTCCACATAAGTCAATATGGACTAACTCTGGAATAGAATTAGATGTGTAGGTTTTTCTCTTGAAACTAGAATTTTTCATTTTTCCTATTTGAAAATTCTTGCACATAACATGGTCGGGCTTTGAAATACTTGATAAGCCTCTCACTTTTATTTTCTTACTTATTTTAACCATGTTGTCAAAATTCACATGACATAACCTTTTATGCCACAACCAAACCTCTTCTTTTCTAGCCAATAAACTAGTGGTCTCAATATCATCAAGATAGAATAGATTAATTTTTGTTTGTTCACCAGTACTGATCAACTTTCCTTTTCCATTATAGATCATTACCTTTTTGTTCTCAAATGCAACTCGGTGTTCTGTGTTGTTTAGCTGTGAAACACTTAATAAATTATAGTTAAGTCCTTTCACCCAATATGCATTTTCACATCTAATCATATTATTCAACACGATGGTACCTTTTCCTTCAACTAGGCAAGGTGAGTTATTACCCATCCTAACTGATCCACCATTATAATATTCAAAATTTTCAAATTTTTCTTTATCTCCAGTCATGTGATGAGTACAGCCACTATCAATAATCTAGACATAATTTTTTCTAACTTTAGATATGAGTGTTGTTACAACATACCTTTCTTATTTGTCTAAATCTTCCTTCATAGCAACAAATACTACCTCAACATCTTTGTCAGAATTAGTACCAAAATTTTCATCTTTGTTCTCAACTAGGTAACAAGCCTTCTTGCCTTTGTCTTTGTAATCTCGGTTATATCTTCTTTCAAAGTGTCGGTTTCTTTGTAGTCTCGGTCATCACTTTGGTCATACTTCTTTTCATAAGATCTGTCATTGTTTCTTTCATCCATTCTCTTGTTAGGGCATCTAGCAACAAAATGTCTAATTTCTTTGCATTTAAAATAGACCAATGGTAATTTACCTTTATATCTTCCTTTAACTCTATGTAATCTCCTAGCCATTAGTGCTTCAAGTTCATCAAGTTCTTGTTCATCATTATCACTATCACTATCATTTCTCATAGTGTGTTTGTTACTAGATTTGCTTATTTTTAGAGAAGACTTGAATGTAGACTCAATAGTAGGTAAGACACTGTTGTCATAGTTGTTCATCTCAAATGAAATAAGTCTACCAATCAAACTATCAAGAGTAACATTGTTACTAGGTACTGTTCTCATTTATTGAATTGTAGATACTCAAATAGCATAAACATGAAGTAAGGTTCTTAGAATTTTACTTACAAATGTTTCTTCCTCAATTAATCCTCCTACTCCACGGATAGCATTAACAACTTCTTTGATTTTGTTACTGTACTGAGTGATGTTCTGTCCTTATTTCATTCTTAGGTCATCAAAATTTCCTCTTAGGCTTTCAACTTTATCTCTCAGCACATTTGCATCTCCTCCATGTACTAGCTTGAGTTTGTACCACTTTTTCTTTGCAGAGGTGCATGATTTCACACCTTCAAATTCAGCATCACTTAGTGAAGAAGCAAGTTCTATCATCATAGAATTGTGTTCATGTTTCTCTCTTAATTGATCAATAGTCATAGGTGCAATAGGTGCAACATATTTAGTATCCAAGTGTTGTGTGACATCATTTCCAATACCTGATAGATGAAGTCTTATCCTGCTTTTCCATGATGCAAATTTGTCTTTGTTTAACTTAGGCACATCCCTTTTACTCATCTTGTGATCTTTAGCTAAAGTCCCTTTAAAATTTTCTTCCAAGCACTAAAGCCCTGATACCAATTGTTAGAATAACTAAGAGGGTGGGGGGGGTAGTGAATGAGTTTCCTTCAAAATAACTCCAAAAGATCCAACCAAAAACTTATATCTCAAATATAATACCTTTAGTTATCTTTCAGTCCATCAAGATGTATGCCATAAATAAAATTAACAAATATACATTGCTCGGTAAGATATACTGTTTATCTTTTCTAGACTTTACCGAGTAGTAGAAAATAAGCTTAGTGTTAACCGACCAATCCAGTTTCCATAATGTGTAAAGAAAAATATCAATGCAATGAAACATATACATATTTGACACAGATTTTAACATGGAAACCGAATATGGGAAAAACCACCTGGGACCGGTAACCCAAAATATTTTCACTCTTCGAAAGTGAGCTTGGTGAAGAGCCAACCCTGTTAAAGGTTACAATACACATTGTTAAGTGTGACCTTGTTAGAGGATTTAAAACTAACCGTTTGTCTTTTGATCTAGCACTCACTATGTTGTCAATAAGAAAACCTTTTGATACTCTTGAGTATCTCAATAAAATAAGGACTGTTAAGTCCCACTTGGTTAAGAGATTTTCTGAATCAATGGTTAAACTGATACAGTAAATAATCTGTTCAAAATAAAACTTTAACTTGCAAATATTTAGATCTATTGTTAGTCCAATAATACCTCTCTGATCAATATACACTTTAGTTCCTTTACTTTCTTTATTTTTTCTGCTTAGTGAATTCTTTGTCCTCTGTTGCTCGGTGTCTATAGAATTCCTTGGCTCTGTTCTTTAGCCTGTATGATCATATCTGCATGAATAATTCTATCTTGATTAGAATATATTCAAAATTCCTCTTCTTTTACTAAGGAATTCCTTGTCTCTTTATATAGACATGATTAGCTACTCAATATCCTTGTTTTTGTCATAGAATCTCTTCTTGATCTGTAAAACTTGCCATGCATTTGATTTACCCTGTAAAGCTCTGATTTATTTTTATTTCACAAATCTCTCCATGATAACAGTGAATAAAATGTGCTTTAAATCTCTTTCATTTCTTTAGTTTAACTGATCGTTGAAAATAAAGAAATCAATCAGTTAATCCCTAAATATAGCTCTGCTAGCTAAGTAATTTTGTCATTCTTTAACTTTAGTTCTGATTAGTCATCAACTCCAGTTATGCTTGGTAATTAACTCTTGCTCGGTAACATTTTCTTGATTACTACAGTGCTCGGTATATACTATGAACTACTCTGTGTTCACTGTCCGTCAGTGTGCACTGTCTGTTGGTGTGCACTATCCGTCGGTGTTCACTATCACTCGGTGTATACAGGCCTTTTAATTTTAACCGACCACATAAACTTTGTCTCTTCATATCTTCAAGGTTATGAAAATATGTGAATGAGAAATCAAACCATATCAAGTTTAAATCAATGACAATACAATACATTAACTGATTTAATGTCTTGCATTCACTTTTGCATCTCGGTGATCATCAAATTATCATCTTCAAACATTCAATTAGTTATAGTTCATCACATGCATCATATTCAAGACCTACACATACTACTAATCACATTAATTACAATATGGTCCCATGTGATTACAGAAATATGATCAGATGTGTATCTTATGTAGAGGATAATGTGAACATGATTTGTGTCAAAGAAGTGGATACCTAGTGTGTGGCAACCACTAGACAATTTTGTATGAAAATTCCATGTCCTTCGGCTCCTATCCATCCTCAATCTCAAGTGTCAATATAGTACAATATCTTAAAACATTTAGGGGAGACTCCCGCACAAAATTCTATCTTGGACCTTCTCAATTCCTCGCTTGTGCATCAAGGTATCCTCACATGTAATTTGCAATAGGATCATGTTCAAAGCAAGATTGATCCTACCCAATTCCAAGCAATGGTTGTGTACCTTTCCTCCATGTATCATCTCAACTTCACCCATTCAGATGTCATGGTCAATGATCACGTTATCATATTTGTTCCCTACATATTGAATTTTCTATCAAGAAATATAAAGTGAAAGGAGTCTTAATTGATAATGAATCTACCCTAAATATATATACATTGAAATTTGTTACTCAAGAAGTCTACCCTCTTATAGACATGCATAGTCAAACAATCACCATCAAATCTTATGATAATTCTGAAAGGAGCTTTAGCTGGTATGATAAACTTGCTTATTACTTTGGGACCAACCATGCATAATGCACTTTTCCACATTGTTGATCTTGATCTCCTGTTTAATATTCTCCTCGTTTATTCATAGATCCATGGCATGTAGTTTGTTCCTTCCAGATTCCATTAGTGCCTCAATTTCCCATATAATGGAACTCAAATTACCATTTGTGGTGATCAACAACCATTCACATAATTATGTTCTTTTGAGGCCTCTTTCCCCCATACAAATCATGCCCTAAAATCGACATTGGATTTTCTCACAATATACCTTCTGTACTTTTTGTTGACCTAGATTCTATCCTCCTCTTTTCCAAGGAAAAAAAATCCATCTCACCCTCCTCCCAAGTCAAGATCAATGATGATGGTTTTGGGGAGTATGCCTTATAAGGAACTTTTATAGTGAGCATGATGCCCTCAAATTTGAATTCCTATGGAAAACCCACATAGGAGAAAAAAAGAAAGGAACCTATTATCAGAGAATTTGGTCCTACAACCTTCCAATCTAGAGGTCAACTCAATAATATAGTGATTGAATGTGACATGAATTAGTTGTTATATAGAGATCCTCCTTAAGGGAATGACAAATACCTAAGTTATTTCAAAGTAAAGTATCATGTTTCCCATGAATTGGCTACAAAATAATGGGACCATCAAGGTGGTGGCCTAGGAAAAGAAGAACAAGGTATGAGGAAACATTTGGAACGAGTTCCAAATGTTAAAAATTAGGGCTTGGCTTTGTAAATCCCTCTAATGAGGCATCAACTTCAACAATCACCTCACAAAACATTGACAATGACCTCATTGAAATCAAATACATACCTAAGGAGTTTGTCAAGAAATAATAAGATAAGATAGATACTACCTACATTTTTGGATCCTTTGTCTTATTCTACACTTTCATCCTCCTCATTGACCTTCCCCTTTGTCACCCTAAGCTTATTGAATGTGACTAATATATTGTAGCACATATCGATACATTTCAAAGAAATACAACACTCTTAGAATTTATTGGGTTAATGAGCATTGATCACAAGGATCTTGGCTCTCACACAATCTATAAACATGATCCTCAATGTTACTTTAGGGGAGATGATGTTCTTAGGTGTAAAATTGAAAAAGAAAACAAAATTAGGAATATTTTTGCAAAAACCTTTCAAAGAGGCCTTTAGAGGGAAAAAAAAAAAAAGTAAAAAAAAGGATGTATTTTTCTAGTGAAAACCTCTTTGAGGTGCCAAAGGATGAGGAAATTCCTCTCCCTATCATGGATATTCAGAGAATAGAAAATTCTTCTATTTTGATTGAATAGACGTGAGAGGTAAATTTAGGAACTTCTAAGCATCCTTTAATAACCTATGTTGCAGCTTCCTCATCTAATAAGGAACATCAATTTTGTTTTAAGATTCTCTGTAAGTGGGATATAAATTTGTATGGTCCTATGTAGACATGCCTATCTTGGATACCAATCTCATTGTGCACCATTTAGTTGTCGATCTTGAGTTTAAACCAATTAAACAATAGCTCCATAAGATGCACCCACAGATTGGGCTTCTTGTTAAGGTCGAGTTAGAGAAATTTTTGAATTCCAAGTTCATTTGTCCCATTGACTATATATATTGGATATAAAACATAGTACCTATTTTCAAGCCCTTTAAGGGCATTCATATTGTTACAAATTTTAGAGGTCTCATCAAGGATTTCCCTAAAGACCATTTCCAACTTCCCAATATTGGCGTCCTTGTCAATCTCATTGTAGGGAATGAGACATTTTCCCTCATGGATGGTTTCTTGAGTTACAACCAAATTAATATTACTAAGGAATATCAACATAAAAATTCATTTACTACCCATTGGGGTACCTTCTTCTATCTAGTTATGCCCTTTGGATTGAAGAATGATAGCACCACTACTAACACACTATGATAGTAATTTTTCATGAACCCATCCATAAAATTATTGAATATTATGTGGACAAACTTCTAGGAATGTCCATGAAGAGAATTGAGCATCCTCCCATTATAAATTATATCTTTGAGCAATTAGAGAAATAAGTTGCAATTGGATCCCAATAAGTGTGTCTTTGTCACATTAGGAAAACTCCTAGGTTTCACAATATCTAGGCATGACATTGAAGTAGACCCAAAGAAAGTAAAAGAATTTGTGGAAATTTCACCCCCTAAGATACTTAGGTAATTGTGCAATCTTTAGGGAAAGCATCAATCTATCTGGTGATTTATTGCTTAGCTGGAAGATAAGTGCTAACCTTTCACCCATCTTCTTAGAAAGGGTATGGTCTTTAAGTGGGATGTTCCCTACCAATAATTTTTTTTGACAAGATCAACAAATATTTGGCTCATCCACATATCTTGGTACTACAAGTTCTAGGATAATCCTTGCTCGTTTATATCTTTGCAACAAGAGTAGCACTAGGGGCACTCCTTTCCCAACATGATGACTAGGGTAAAGAATGAGCTATATATTACATTATTTTAACCTTGGTCGAGTATGAGTTAAATTATTCACCTATAGAAAAGGCATGTCTAGTTGTATTATTTGTTTCCTAGAAGTTGGGATATTGCATGTTGAGTCACACCACCAAGATCATTTGTAAGATTAATCCCCTAAAAATCATGTTATATTGAACGATCCTCGTAGGTCACATGGAAAAATGGGTTATTATTTTGAGTGATATTAACATCCAATATACAAAAAAAAGTGGTGAATGGCCAAATTATAGAAGATCATCTAGCTGATACCCCTTTAGTGGATGGTTATACACTAGTCAAAAATATTCTTGATGAGAAAGTGTGCACAGTCATGGAGAAACCTACTTGGAATTATTTTTTTGATGGTTCCTATATTACTAGTGGGTTAGGTGCTAGAGTTATCTTTGTTACTCCATAATGTGACCTCATTCCAAAATATTTCATACTAACTTTCCACTATACCAACAATATTTCTAAATATGAGGGTCTCATTTCTGGTCTTAAGATATTAGTCTAATGGAACATCAAGGAACTTCAAGTCTATGGTAATTCCCAACTTATCATCAGACAATTCAATGATGATTACCACACTAATGATGATAAGTTTCTCCCCTATATGAGGATGTTATGCGACTTTAAGAAGTACCTATAAGCTATTAGGTTTGGGAAGATTCCTAGGATATAGAATCATGCAGTAGATGCAATTGTGGTAATAGGGTATTTTCATGATATACAACAAAATAACCCTCTTTATGAATTTCTAGTTGAGCACCTTTTCCATCCCACTTTTGAAACATCACCCATTGATATGGTGTGCAAAAGCATTGGTCCCCAATATCCATAGTACTAAGACACATAAACTTATCTTAAAGATGGCCCCTTCCACCCAACCTTACTTGTAAGGAATGCCAAAACCTCATATGCCACTCCTCTCACTTCACCATAACAGGAGATAGACTATATCATCATGGCGATCATGATGTTTTTGCTATAATTTTTAACTCTACTTAGGATAATCTTGTGATGAGAGAGTGTCATGCAAGATCTTGAGGTACTCACACAAGAATATACATCCTTGCCAAATAACTATTGAGAGTGGGCTACTACTGGCCTACAATGAAGCATGATTGTTGTGATTTTTTCAAGAGATGTATGCCATGTCAACACCTGATTCACATACAAGCACAATATCTTTATCGCATTTCTACACTATGGCCCTTTTCTACATGGGGCCTCAACATTGTCGGTAAGATTTATCCCCATCCTCCAATGGCCATAAGTTAATTTTATCTACCACTGAGTACTTCACCAAGTTGGTTGAAACCATTCCACTTACCCTCACCACTATAATTAAATTCTCCAAGTTCATCCTTTACCATATGATTTTTCATTGTGGATTCTCATCCACCATTATCACTGAAAATGGGACTCCTTTTAAAAACCAACATATGTGTGATATTTGTGAAACATTCCACATATAAAATCATTGTTCCAGCCCATTCTACCCACAAGATAATGGCCACGATGAGGAAACCAAAATTTTTTATTGTGCATCCAAAAATAATTTATCAATGAAATTAGTTGTGACTAGCATCTACACCTCCAATCTATCCTTTGGACTTATTGTACCAATTTTTTCACCCCAAATGGTGTCACTCCATATTCCCTTATTTATGGTGTCAAGGGTATCTTGTTAATCAAGGTTGAACTTCCTTCTTTATGAATATCCCTAAAGGACTTCATCTTTGATGAAGGCTAACATGTAGCAAGGCTTTCTTAGTTGTATCTTATTGATGAATGACATAAAAAAAATCCTATGATAATCTTTATATTTATAAAACTAGGCTTAAAAGGAACTATTATAATAAATTCCACCCCCAAGAGTTTGAAGTGGGTGACTTGGTCCTAATAGAAAGCTCGAGGAATTAACAGGATCAAGATAAGAAAGGAAAGTTTGAGCCTAGCTGGACAAGACCTTATGTCATCACTAATAATTATGGTTTAGGGGATTATCAATTGTCTACCCCTGAAGGGGAACCTCTTAGTGATCCCCTCAACATATTTCATCTTAAAAGGTTTTTTTCCTAATCCATGGGAGCGAACCCCACATTTCAAAAATTAAAGATACAAAAAAACTCTTAAAATGAAAAATCCCAAAAGAAAAATAAAATCATAAAAATAGTAAAGATAGTAGTGCATTGGATAAGTACATATGGTAAAAACCTAACAATAGACACCACGTGTAATGGTAAATTCCATTATTATTCACACCTTGGATCATTCTCCCAACAACATCTACTTTATTTACCATCCCTTGTCATATGATCTAATCCTTTCTCATCTGTATCCTTTACTGGTGTATCCCTTCCATTGTCATCACTTTCCCATCCATAGTCTTGTTCTTCCTAGGCTTGAGAATTCAACGTCATATTTGTGTGGTTATCACATGTACATATCTTGTGGCATTGCCATTTTCCCTTGTATATAGGTCATCCTTGTCTTGTACACCCTTTTCTTTGCTTAACAATTTTTGTGTCAGTTGTATATAGGTGTCATTCATGTATCGTTAAGACCAATTCCTTCCCTAGCTAGTGGCTCAAAGTCATCCTTTAGCATCTTTATTTTCTTGAGTACGACAGATGCCTTTTGTAACAAGGTTTAGTTAGTATTTCATCCCATCATTGGTCTTTTCAAAATGATCCTTCCTCAAATCAGACCGAATTAGTCTTGTCCATCAATTTACCTTTTGAAAAATATGTTTATGCCACTCATCATGGAATTGATACCTTTTTTTATCATTTCTCATCATTTTCAATTAGCTTCATATTTTTATCTCCTCATGGTCACCACAGTCTATTTTATCATGGTGCATTGTAAATGATGAAAATAGGTGCATGGTCTTTCTTTTCTTTGTATGTGTGTGAAGATGTGTGCCTTGTTGTTTCCATATGTGATCCATGTGGTTACATGTTACATTGGGGCATGTATTTTTCTTATTGGTTTTCCTAGCACTAAATCCACCATAGTCCCCTAGGGCTTTGAATGATTCTGGTCTAACCTTTTCTTTTTGTTGAGTTTTTTTTATTTTGTTGAGTTATTTCTATGAAATATCTATGTCATATCCTTGGTTCCTCATACCCTATAAAGTCAAATATGAAACTAAATCAAATTAGGTGTTCACTACATGACAACCCATTTTTAAGAGTTCTCAAGCACAATGATTCATTTCATCCTCTCATCATCCATTCATTGCATTCACCTATCATGTTTTTTACTTGAATCCTTTCCCTTATCATTTGTGATTAGGAATTTGTACATATTTCCATGTCTTTTTTCTCCCTTGGATGGTGTCTTAAACAATTAATCTTTAGAGCATTTGCATTTATAGTAATCATGCATTTATTACATGTGAGTTTCACCTTCCTTGTATTTGTATATGTTTCCATTTGCACCCTCTTGCATTTATATTAGTGTCCACATCTAATCATTTCATTGCATTGTATTATTCATTCATTTAGAGTTTCTCTGCAGACTCCTAAGAATTACTTGTAATGATGGCAATCAGATCATCCTAATAAATTTAGAAAGAGTTATCATTTAATTAGATTTCCCTAGATTACTCTCTCTTGATCATAGTTTAGCCATTTAACTTTCGAGAAGTCTCACATGCATGTAAAAATATTGTACGCTCATTGGAATACACATCCACAATCATCTAGGTGAATCATAGTCATGTCCAACAATCTTATTATGGGTATTCTTCAATTCTCTACTATGTTTAGACAAGTGAGAATGTGACTAGTTTTATCCTACATATAGCTATCTTAAAGAATGAAGAAACATGATATATTTTCCTGCCATGCATGATCATCCTACATCACCAATAGGCCAGTACATAATTTGTGCATCCACATGTCATACATCTATACATATGCATGTCATTTCACATAGAGTCCATCATAAACTATCTCATCCTGCATCACATATAAGTTAGTGCATCTTATATAAGCATAATCATACATCTCTTCATGCATCACATTTAGTCGCATATAATGATAATATCCAAAAATATAATTATGGAATATAATTATCTATTCTTCACATCCTACATCACAAACATGCCAGTTCATCTCATATGCATATAAATCCATACATCATAAAGTAGAAAGGTCCACAAACACATGATCCCTCATCAAATATCCATCATATATCTCATCAAAATGTCTCCAAAAAATATGTACAATCCATCAAATATCCATCAATGACCTAAAAAAATATAAATACATTGCATGTGTCATATACCAAAAGTAGTGCATAATCATATAACAATCATTCTCTATGTCTACTCAACTGAGTGTCATCCAAGGTCTCCCGTAGAATCATGTTTCTTATCATGTTTCTTGCCAAATTTCTATGGGCTAGGGCTATGTAGGTACATATGAAGTGTATGTACTGGCATGTCCTATGGATCGACCTTGATGAGCCTGAAAAACATGTCTTTTAGTGTCTTGGGTTAGATTTATCTTGTTTTATTAAACTTTATTAAGACCTTTTATACTTAAATATACCATGGTGAACATATAATGATACTTTATATATATATATGATGGTATGTATATATATATATATATATATGCACCTAGTATTTAATTTCAATTTTTATGATGTTTTGGGATTAAATTGGTATGCTTATGTATTGTCTCTTCTCTCAACTAACATGCAGCTTCAAAGGCGGAATGATGAATATAGTTGCATGTGGTTATTGTTTAAATTAAACAAGGTAAACCTTTCATTAAGTTTCTTGTTAGGGATCAATTTGGTTTAAAATTTAATAAGGGTTAGGGAGAAGGTTATAATTAGATTTAAGTTATGTCAATGGTTAAGATTAGTTTGAGGGTTGATTTTGGGATGGGATTAGGTTCAAGGTTGCATAATAAAGTTTGAATTATGCTTATGCTTATGGATCAATTTGGTTTAGATTTATTTTGGAGATTCATTCAATTAAAGGTAGTATTTAATAAGGTTTAATGTTCATTAAAATTTAATTGAGTAAGTATTGTATTATAATATTTAATTACAATTTTATAATTCTCTACACCAAAAGACATGATACATGAATACTATTTAAGAATGAAGCCCAAACTAGAGACATATACGAATGACTCTTTCTTCTAGACAAAAATAGTGCATATAAGGGTCAGGTGAGAGAAAAAACACCCCTGAGGCTAGTCTTCCTGAGAAGTGGGATATAAATGATACAATTCATCTTCTTTTTTAGATGCATTTGGAGGATAAAAAACCATTCATGGTGCCAAAATTATCAAAATAAATCGAAAATGATCATGTTAACATAAGTAAACTAGATCAAATGTAAAAGAAATCAACACGGAACACTTTGATTAATAAAAGAAGAAAGGCTATAGAGACACAGTCTCTCTCTGTATTTCATTTAGAGAGAATATGTCAAGGCTGGAGAGTAAGCCCTAGAATACAAATGTTACAACATATATCCAAAGCTGAAAAACCATGGTACAATTAAAAACAAGACTCAAACTGCTATGAATTTATAGCTCTTGGGTTTTATATATCCAACCCCCCACCTTTTGGATCAATCTTGATCTTCTCATCATTATTTTGTTACATCCATCACCAAACTGAATATCTATTCATGATTATCTTGTTACTGTCTCAGCATGAGGACCAACTGTGCTCATTCTATTGGTCATAATGGAAGGCGTGCCAATTATATACATTTGGCCATCCTTTCAAAAAATTGACACAAATTCATCATGATTTTTCTTCCAACAGGGCAATTATTTTGACACCTAGCCAAAAGATTCTTTTTGCAACAGTCTCGTGACATAGGAGATCCTTTAAATATTCTGCTCGCGCTAGCTCCCTTTTAATGATAGAATAACTTTTCCACATGTCACGATGATGGGAATTAAGGGGGGAAGTTTGAAGTTGCTAGGAAAATTAATGGCGGATCTGATCTTCCATGAGCTACCTGAGAAGATTGGCAAGGATTTGTTCTAATAAGCTGGTAGTTGATTGTAATGATGAGCGATCTGATTATGTTTGCGGATTGAGGACTAGCTATGAGTTTTCTAAGCCAACGATGGAGACTTGGTTTCTTAGTTCAAGCGGAGTATGACACGTAGCACAATTTTTGATCCTCTTTGTGTTAGGATTTTCAGGCCACTGCTTTCAATGCTGCTATATATTGTCAAAGCTTTGTAGTCTGAAGATATAGAATAGAGAAGATAGTTAATAGACACTTCTGGTTGACATACTTCCTATTAAAAGAGAATTGTACATGACTTTTCATTCTTGTGTAGAAATCTATTCTTGCAAGCCTTAAGATTATAATGGGTTTTTGAATCGAATAAATAGATCAATAGTGCTGCTAGCCCTTTGTTCTTTCAAGATTCATTGCTTCATAAATGTTTTCTATGCTTTTCCTTGACTTGAGTGCATGCTTTCATATTTTTTCTGAGTAGATTATGCTTTAAGCTTCTCTATTATGTGATTGCATTGTATTGCTTCCCTTTATGTCTCATGCTCGAATGGCTATTCGTGGATCTGTGATTGTTCCTAATCCATATTTGATCTAAAGGACTGCCTTGATATTTTTATTTTTTTTGGAATAGTATGTGCATTTAAAGTGTTCCAAAAGCTTATTGTATCACCTTTTATTATTTTAAGGAATACTTCTTCCCTTTTTCAATTTATTTTACATGAAGAGTTGTATTCTAAAATCACAGAGGTTGCTCAGTGAAATGCATAAGGTCCCTCATTCACTAAGCTTTCCATAGGCTATATATCTAGGATCAATTTTAGATATCAATAGTGAAAATGTTGGGAGCTCTGTAGCGCTGACATGTGTCAAGGTCGTAAACATGCAAGGTTCGAGCAATACGAATTTTTAAATAAAGTGTCTGTAGATGATGTTTAGGTCAGAAGCATGTGGTCGGTAGCATAGTCGGGTATAAATCACAATAGATGGAGTCTATAATCGCCAACCATGCAAATTACCCAGCTTTAGGAAGAAACTTTGGATCCCAACATAAATGAATTATCCAAGTAGAAAGTACTTGAGATTGTTTTTGTAGAGTTTTATAACCCTCCTTAATTGAATAGATATCTGATCTAGGATTTTTCCAGATGATGTTGTCATCTACTTCATATAAAAAGATTTTTCTCTTTAATATTTCAGATTTCATAGATTCTTGCATGATTTGAGGAAGGGGGAGGAAGTCCATTGAATTCAAAGAAGCTTTAACATGGATTATGGAGCTATTAAAAGTAAAATACTCTTTAACTTTTCTGCCCCAAATCAGATTTAATATCAGTTCCACTAGTTTCCAATCTCTTAATATATACATAAGTGGATGATCATTCCATAAATCTTCCCATAAGTTTTCTTTCTCCCCATTGTGGGCGACCCAAGTCAGATGTGAAAGGAAGAGCCTCTTCCAAGAGGAGATGATCAAGTTCCAAAAACTGAACCTTTTGGAATATCTCTTAGTGTGAAGATCCTTTCTGTTTCCATTGAATCTAGATGCTTGTGTTTGAGGAATTTGCACCATTTTGATTCAGAGTGTGAATAGATTATCCAAAACATTTTCACCCCTAAAGTTGAATTATGTAGTGTAATATTCTAAATGCCTATTCCCACAGCTTATTTTGAGGAGCATACGTTATCCCATGCTAGAAGTTGGATCCTCTTCTTGTTTGACATATTATCATTCCATAGAAAGTTTCTAAAGAGGAACTATATTTTATTTGGGACATCCTTAGGCATGCTGAGAACTAAAATAATATATAGATGAGAATGACATTTAGGGCTGCTTTAATCATTGTGATTCTCCCAAAGAGAGCAAGTCACACATTTTTTCAAGATGAAAATATGTTCTCAATTGATTCTTGAGTGCCACTCCAAAAGTTGTTTTACATTTTGCCTCCAAAGATCGAGATGACCAAATATTTACATGGTAGCACTTCTAGGTTGAAGTCCCAAAACTTCTACAAACTTTCCTAAACCAAAGGAGAAATTAAAGAGGAATAATTTTGATTGATCCTTATTTAGAACCTACCCCAGAGTTTATAGATAGGAAAAAAATACTTTCTTCATGACAACAACTTCCTCCATGGTTTCTTTCCCCATAAGAAGGGTGTCATCCATAAAAAAGAAATGAGTAAAAGAAAAATGGACAATAGCTATCTTGATGTCTCTCCAGGAGTTTGTTTCCTTTTCCACAGTGATAGATCTACTAAGTCCATCCACTAGAAGTATAAATAGGAAAGGAGAAAGGGGATCCCCTTGAAAAATTCCTTGTGTGGATGTGGACAAACCCCACAAAGAGCCATTGATAAAAACTGAATAACCAGCTCCAGAAATGAAAGAATGTATCGACTTGCACCAACTATGTGAGAAACCTAATTTTATCAATACTTGGAATAAGAAAGACCATTTAACCATGTCATAGGAATTTTTCATATCAATCTTTAAGATAATTTCTAGGATCTTTTTCTCATTCATCAAATGCAATATTTCATGTGCCACAATTGCACCTTCAAAGGTCTCTTTTAGTGAGACAAAATCCCCTTGTTCTTCTGACACCATAGATGGAATGATCTTAGCCAATCTCACCGAGATGACCTTGGTGAAAATCTTATAAATGATGTTGCATAGGGAAATGGGATAGAAGTTGAAAAAAGTTGTAGGAGAATTTTTATTTGGAATGGTAGCTATATGAGTAGAATCAAATTCCTTTAACATGCATCTATTCATTTGATCTTCCAGATCAATGCCAAATGTACTTCTCTTCCTATAAAATATTAGCATTTTTTAAAGAATTTGATAGTGAATCCATCCAAACCTAGGGCCTTGTCAGGGTCCATGAACAACACTACCTTCCGAACCTTTTCTAAAGAAATTATGTCATTAGAATTTGGTTTTGATCTCCAGTGATGAGTTTAGGGATGTCATCTAGAATATCTAACGAAGAGAAATCAGATTGAGGTTTGTTGGGGAGAGGAGATTTTTAAAGAAAGACAAGGATTATAGTCTAATATCTCCCTCTTTGAAAAGCTAAACACCCTCCGCAGAGGTGATGGTGGATATTTTGTTGATCTGACTTCTAGCTTTAGTGGTTGCATGAAAGAGTTTTGTGTTTGTATCTCCATCTTCCAACCAAACTTCTCTAGATTTTGTTTCTAGTATTCTTCTTCATGAGAAAGGATCTCTTCAATTTCATATTTCAAAATCTTCTTATTTTTGAAGGAGCTACTATCTGTTGATAGGACTTTGTGACCGGGTCCGCCAACAGATGTAAGTTGTCACTGGGTACCGGGGTACCGACAAACTTTGCCTGTAAAGGTTGTCCATGGAAATGAGATTCTTTAGACCTTCAAGCACGTGAGAGTCGGGTCTCGACAGTGTGGGAGCTTAGATAGGAATATGACTATTTTGTTCAGGGGGATAGCTGGTTATCTTGGCTTGTCTTCTCTGGGGATTTAAGTAAGTGGGGTTTCCTGCAAGCATCCATTAACTTTACCAAATAAACTTCAAAAGATATTGCAGAGTTAGAGATATTTCATCTACCTATAGTTATGCCAAACATTCAAAACATCAACCAAGCTCTAACATGCTACACTAAATACTGAAGAACCACAGAACCATCAGTTCATATTCAATCAATAGCGAGTAAAAGAATGTCTTTAATCTACTTAAAATATCAGAGCAAGGGACATAAAGAACATACAACACAAAATATCATTAATCTAGAGATCAGAATGCTAACAACATCATTGATAGAACCCTTCCTTCTTCATTAACATGCTTCCAACAAGCATTGGTGCATACAATAATGGTGGCTCCAGGGGAGCATTTAACTACTGAAAGCTTAAAGAACTAAGGAGCATGGAGCTCTGCAACTAAGAACTGATAAAACTAAAATTCTATTAGCTATGGACTGCAAAATCATCAATTTTTCTGACCCTTGGAATGAGGTCAAACTTATTATTTATACACAAGTTTTACCCTAAAACTAACCTAACTTATTTTACACTTAACAATATAATACTATTTTCGGTGGCCGGTACTACCCGCGCCACGCTACAAAAGACCTCGAGAAGGAAAAGGTCTGAGATGTCAGAAGAATAAGACAAGGAAGGAGGAGTGGAAGAATCAGCCTCGAGAAGAGATCCATGAGGAGAAAAGAAGAAATTTGATCCCCCAAGGATCGAGGCTACATGCCTCATAAATGGGAGGGTGGATCACTGTCTTCGATGTGCCAGGTGTTACTTTGGAGCGGTGCCTTGGGAAGAACACCTATCAGAATCATCCCCTAAGCTAATGTGCCTTGTTGTGGTTACCTACTTTCTGACAATTTTATTAACCCTCTGATAGTGACCGGTTAACTTTGGGAACCGAGACACTAGTCACTAAAAGAATACAAAATTGTGGGATCCGAAACTCTAGGATTCGGAAGCTTGCATCCCAAAGAATAAAGAATGCAACCGATACATGGTTGATGGAATTCTTCAAACTCCAGAGAAATTTTATTGTTGCTTACTATTCTTCAAGGTCTCCAACACTTGGCTTATGCCTTCTTCATCTATATCTTTAATATTGTCCCATCAACTATGAACAACCTCCAATTTTTCCTCAACATCTCCAGCCCCGTTCCAAAATTCATCCACCATTTTTATGGCATCATGCGACTGGATCATTGTCTTGGATAGTCTAGATAACGTGCCCTAGTCAAAATATTTGGTAGGAGGATACAGGGACTCCATCCGTTCATCAAATTTACTAAGGACGTAGTCCTCTGGGGTGCAGGTCTCGATGGTGAAGGGATCAACTTGTGATATTCCAACCACAAATGCTTGAAACAGGCCCTAGGGGTACTGGGCCACGGTCACTTTTTTTTTCAAGGCCTTAACCAATTCCTTGCACACCTCAATCTTGAGGCAAAGTCTGGAGTACTGGGCCTGGAGGGAATCATATGACTTGTCTCCCAAAATCCCCGCCTTTGTGGCAGCTTCTTCTCTGGTGTTGTGAATTTCTTCCAACCTGGCCCTCCACTTTTCATACTTCATTAAATATTTCTCCCATATAATACCGGAGCCATTTTCCTGGCTGATAATGATGTCGACCCAATAAAGGTATGGGAGGGATGCCGCTAGAAATTTTCTTATGGTGGATACCTATTTGGTAGCCCACCCATCTACAGCCCGCGCCTTTTTCTTTATGGCCCGAAGAGAATCCACGTCGCCCTATGCAAGCGGCAATCTGGAGGAAGGGGTTCCCGGGTGGATCTCAGCCAAAGGCTATGTTAGTTCTTCCATAAGTGCAAGGAGATTGGTATTAGTCTCTCTTTCCTCCTTCAACTTCTGGCCCTGCTTGATATATCTGGCCTCTACTGCTTTACTGGCTTCTCTTAGCAAGTCCAGTTCACCTTGCTTGTCTCTTCTCCCTAGTGCCACTTTTTTGATGTTATAGTCTTCGGGCCTTATGGCCACTGCATCTGCACCTGGAGGGGGTGTTGTGATAGTCACAACTGTGTTTCCCACCGGCCCAGTCTAGAGAGTATGGACTATTCGCACTTTCTTGGGCTTACGAGCCTCTGCATTTCTAGCCATCATTTTGGCCAAAGAGAGTGGAGTGCCTAATGCGACCGCCGAGGCCTTTCTTTTTCTTGACTCTACCAACCATTGGGGTGGTTGGGATAGTTCTATTGTTAAAACCTATGCATCAAGATTCCCTTCATAATTTGGCGGCTTGTTCTCAGAATGTACATTTTCTTTGGGTTCTTTCTCCTTCTCTTGCTCTTGTTCCTTTTCTTGATCCCCGGAACCTTTGG
Source organism: Thuja plicata (assembly GCA_018584345.1). Lineage (NCBI taxonomy): Eukaryota > Viridiplantae > Streptophyta > Pinopsida > Cupressales > Cupressaceae > Thuja > Thuja plicata. The sequence continues at coordinate 930,956 of MU225611.1, read as the reverse complement.
TATTTTCTGCCATGCTGGCATCTTCTATGGTGATGTCCAGAACCTTTTCTCTAGCCTCAACATTGCTTGTATCTTTAGGGACTTCCTCGTCCCTCTCGGCGTCAGCTTATCTTACATTTACATTATCTGGGACTTCATGGTCAATCTGCTGCTGTTGTTCTTGGGCTTCATCAGCCTCATCTGCTGGAACATTTTCCTCCATCAGAACATCCTCTGAAGGTCGGTGAGGTCTCTGGCCAAAGTTTGACAATGTGGTCATCATTACTACCTCACCAAATGTGCTCCGAGGCACTTGATCACCTGGAGTAACCAAAGGCGTCTAGAGCATGATGAACGGGTGTATGGTTGATCCCGAAGGTCCAGGTTTCCCAACCACCGACTGCTCATATATGGGTTTCCTTGGTGTATCTTCGGTCTCTTGGACCGGTGTCTTTTCTCACTTAGGCTCCTTTTTTGCTTCCTCTTTGGCCTCTTGTTCTAATGAAGCTTCTTCTTCTGGGATCTCCTTTTTATCCTGAGCGGCAATTTCCTCCACCGCGTGACCTATATTTTGATGAAGGTCCATGAGCTCATCTGCTGAGAAAGTGTCATCAAAGTCATCATGCAGGGTGGGAGTCAAAAATATTTTCTGGTTTGGGAGAGTCCGAACTGATGTCAACTGGAGGCAATTTTGGCATACCAGGGCTGGCGGCTGCGCTTGGTGTGGGGGTCACCTTTTTCTTCTTCTTTCTCATCAGTGGAACCCCAGTCTCTAGAATACTGGTAGAATCCACCTCGGTGAAATTCTATCCACTCATCATTGCAGCCAACAACGGGGATCCCGCTAGGCGAGCAGAAGCCATTGGAGTTATGAGGAGGCTAGAAGATATCTTTGTGCTTATCTATTGGCTGACCAGCCTCGCTAACTCCATTTGTTTTTGTAATTGTACCATCAAAGGGGTGGGACCTTGGGGAGGCACCTTGGTTGTGGCACCCTATTTTTCCTTCCCCTTAATCATGCTAGGTCTGCCAATGATAGAAGATGGAATAGATCTGGTGGCAGTGGAAGAGGGAGTGGCCTTACGAACCATTGGTTTCTTTCGGGTGCTCTTGGGACACGCCTGGGCAAAATATTGGTGACTTTCCTCTAAAATAGGGTGAAGTCAAATCTTCTGGGGTGGCCCAATCCACCGGAGGGAGGTCTAACTTGTCCAGTCCCTATCCTTTGTATGTTGGATCCTCTAGAGGCTCCTCATCCGAAAAACCCTTCAAAAAATTTTGAAGGTCGAGCGCCTTCATCAGTCCTTTAGACATGCGTGAATGTTGACAGGATCAGAGGTCAAAACTGTCTTGGCAGTCCACCCAAAAATCTTCAATATCTACTTCATGCAGCAGGGATGCCCGGGGAAGTGTTGCGGCGATCTTTCCCAGAGGATCATAGTTCTTCTTGGCGTGGTGGAATTCCACTAGTCTCATATTTTTCAACTCATTATCTGCCTCCTTTGCTGTGGCGAGGCTGCATGTATAATTCCCGCACAAAAATGGGAATGGGACATTGATAACCTTCTTCAATGTAAAGAAGGCGTGCAGGTCCATCATTTGTCGGTAGAACTCCAAAAGGATGATTCTATCCCCGCAATACCAGGGCAGAAGATAGGACTTCCCGAAGAAGCCAGTCACCTGAATGTAAGTGTGGTGCTAAAACTGAATAAAATAGCGGCCATAAGTGCTGACCAGATTCATCACCTCCTGTGATAATCGGTACCCGAAGTCCCAAGTAAGTGTTAGGATGTTATGGTAAATGAAAGCATCATTTACCTGGAAGAAGTTTGAAAAGCTGAGTTCCCATTGTATTTGGGGATAATGATCCCATGGTGTTACTTGACCCGGCCCATTTCCAAGTTCACCAACTATTCCCAAAACTGGAAAAGCCAGTCTTTGTTGGGCTAATGCCCATAGCACGTATGATTTCATGTAAAACTTGGAACTCTGGATGATTCCCTTCAACTACGTGTCCACATGGTTGGATATGATGGCTGCCCAGTTGAAGGTTAGTTCATGAGTGGTGATGCAGTAAAGAAAATAATACATCTACATCGAGAAGTCCTGGGCGTGGGGCAATCCAAAGATCCTACATAAGAATATAATTCCTGCCTAAATGGGCTCTTTGAAATCCCCGCGGGGAATTTCCAACTTCATCCTCTTGTGGTCCCTCTTCGAGGAGTTCAACCACTGGCTATTGAGATATTGTCAAGAGACCATCTCGACTTCCTCGAACTCCTGCAATGATTTGGATCGGGTGATGATGGAAGACCCTTTGAACTGTCAAATCCCCATCCCTAAGGAAAAATTCACTGCATCCAAAGTGATAATTATCGCTGGATACTGTAATGGTTGAGGATTGGCGAGTAGGACAGTTTGGGTAGGTGCATTATACAATGTTTCCAACTAAAAGATCAGTTCTGGTGACTACATCGAACATGAAAATTTTGTGGCCTTGATGATGCTAGAGGTGGCCAAATGAGTAGCCATACTGTCTCTGTCGGCCTTCAACTTGTAAATGGCTTGGATCGAGCCTTGCATTTCAGCCCAAAGTCTAGGCTCCGTTTCTATTATTTCCTAGACTTTGGAGTCCACCTTGGACCCCACGAGAGTTCCCTCCTTTGGGTATTTGGCGGTCAAGGGCAGCTTTTCCAACATCTTTTCAGCCTTGGTTTTTGTGGCCACCCAGGTGGAGGTGGTAGGTAGCTCCGGGCTATTAGGAGGGGTGATTACTTTAGACATCTTGATCAACTTATCTGCAACCTGCAAGACTAGAGAACTATTAGAACATGGAATATATAAAAGAATATTAGGAACTCCGGGGAATTCGTCACCAACCTACACCTGTCCAACAAGTGTTAGCATATATCAAAAATCTTGAAATACTTGAAATAGACATGAGTAGGACTCCGGGGTGTTGGACTAGGTGACAGGAGGAAATGAAAGACAAGGGATTGCTTGGGACCCGAAGTCTGGATAAACTAGTTGTTGTCGTGTCGATGTGACCAATGGGAAACCATACTTGGTTGATGTGGGTTGGCACGTGGTCACGTGAAAGGTGACATAAAGGCATTAATGATGACAAGTGGTCTGGCATGGGGTAAAATTGAATGCCAAATGGACATGGTTTGAATGCCCACTCATGGGAAATTAATCCCGCCATTAAGGTGATGAGATAGAAGAGAGAGAAAGTCGCCATGGCTCAAACCAGTGAGGTGCCGAGTTTGAGCCATGGTGACTCCGTCTCATTGACCTTGGAATGGTGAGTGAAAACATGATAGAGTGTGATGAGCTCATCAACATAGAAGGATACACACAAATTATATACACAAATTTATAGAGGGCCGAAGGCCGAAACACATATACACTAAAATACACGGTATTTACAAACTGCTTACAGACTTATACAATATTTACATAAGTGCACAAGCTACCCTAAGACAATATACATTATATAAATTAGTTTACAACTGCATATAGGGTGGACAACCCTCTAGTAGAGCCAACCCACTAATGGGAGGCAAACCAAAATGCAAAACACAAAAGGCGAACCAACAAACCAAACAAAGCGAAACCAAAAAGGAAACAAAAAAAAACAAGAAACAGCAAGAGACCAGAGGACAAACCAAGGACCTACCTGGGGACACAAAGAATAGGGGAGAAGCACACCAGGAGTTCATAAGCATACACCACAAATTAGCTTGTAATTAACCACTAAGCATAGAACAACTTGTAGCTTAATCGTAGTTTAATCACCTAAGAATCGCTCTGAATGCTAAGTGTTTTTAATCACGGTAACTGTGAAAGTGATGGGTAATTTCCATTTATAATTTTAGGGTAAAAACAAGTTACACTCTTCTCTGCAAACTTTGAAATAGGCAGACCTCCGGACTCCGGGCCTGAGGATTCCACACAACTATGCCTTCTCATGAAAGGAGACATAGTTGAAGAGAATCCCAGAGTCTGAAATCTAGCTCTGGAGAGAACAAACTCTGGGACCAAGTCCCGGAGACACAAGAAACAAAAATAGAAAGAAAAAAAAACCTCATGGAAGAAAAGCCTGGAGGTAAAACAAAGAAAAAGGAAAGAAACAAGGCAAAAGAAAAAAGAGAAAAGAGGGGACCCAACATTTTGCACACAAAATGTTGGGATAGGTATGCAAGGCATAACACTATCCATTCAATTTGAGATGACTATTACATTTAGAACTAATAACACCCTAATAACCTTGTATTTTTTTGAAAAAATAATATATTTGTAAAGTGGCGCACATTCCAATATTTGATTTTTTCCTTGAGGAGCTATAATTTTATACATAGGTATACCATCTTAGAACCCTAAATGAATGGATATTTCTTCCACTATTCCTGCAAATTTGATACAAAGGAGTTGTCTTGAAACCACATAGTTTCAAATTTGGAGGATTCAAACAAAGGCTTTTCAAGGTGACATCCAATGTTATTAGGAAATTATTATAACCAAAGAAAGGGAGAATGGAGGAGGAGGAGAATATTATGGATGACATGAGCCATGCATCTCATAATAAAAACATATTTATTCTCTCTGAAATTTGATGAAAACCTTGTCTTTTATTTGTTCAAGTAAATTGCCCATTAATTGGGAGGTAGTCTATCAAGTGGTTTTTGTCTATGAATGATTTAAAATCCTCCATCACTTAAATAGGGGAAATCATTCCTCTGATCTTTTCACTGGTATTTTAAATTGAATTGAATTCAACACCCAAGATGACCAATTTCTCTTCAAGATGAGGGAAGAGAGATGTAATTTGTGTTAGGAATGGGAACACTGAGAGGGGGGGGTTGAATCAGTGTTCAATAATTTATTATATTTAAGTAACTTGAAACTTAGCCCAATAAATAGATAAAAAAAAATTCAATAAGAAAAGCATATAACACATAACACAAGATATGTTCAAGGGGAAACCTTGATCAGAGGAAAACCCCGATGGGAATTAGTACCTACAAATAATTGCACTAGTCTTATGAACTTGTTAGAGTTCCTTTGCCCTGTTATGAGAAGTCATTACAATGTTGAGTATAATGACCCTGTTAGGAGTCTTTTACAAACCCTGTTAAAGGTGGATGGCACACTGCTAGAGTTCACTACTCAATAAGAAGAAAGCTAGAACCTCCTGATAAAAGATACTCACAATATCTGAAAGTTGAACTGTTGTTATGACACTTCTTATCTGATTAGTTCCTTTTGTGTGTTGAAACCCTAATCATTGGTAGAGCTATATCTCATACCGATTATTATTCTCTTACTGCTTCCTTACTTACAATCATTATCTTTTCACCATTCCACACACTAATACAAAATACATGTTAAGTATATATAAATACTCAATAGACGCGACCGAAACTTAAGACTTAGTTGGCCCAAAATCAACATACACAACACTTCCAAGTTAATTGGCTTAAGAGTGTTTACATGAGTGATAATAAAATAATTAAAAACATATTAAAATAGGTGCATAGTAATAACAAAACAAATTAATATGCCCTAATCAAAATCTGTAGTCGGCTCCATGCTCTATTCTGCTGAACTGCTAGTGACACTTAGATTTGTTGTAACTTCACCATACGGACATATCTGGTCATGTGTATGTAGAATTAGTATAATGATGTATCCAAAATCTTATATCTGAAGGTTCAGACCATGATGATTTCATTCTCATGTGCGTTGGTTCTCTGATCAATGGGTATATCTTTGTCTGCACTGTCTTCTATACTTAGCCAAATTCTGATCTTCAAAGTTTATGAACTGACTATCAAAACTTCATATGACTTTGTTGCCATAATGACAACACAAAACTAGTAATATAATCATAGTAATGTCAAATTTCCAACAATCTCCCCCTTTGTCATTAATAGAAACAAAGGAATGTGGCCAAGTTCCTAAACTTTGACTTCATAAAAAAATTGCACTTATACTGATATATCTCCTCATACTATTTTAACTTCAGATATATACACTATGCTCCTTTATACACTGTACTCCCCCTTTGACATTAATGAAAAAGGTACCAAAAAATGAAAAATTCTAAGTACTTACTTAGAGTACACATCTAGATATGCAATTTGCAGGTTTTTGACTTCTTGCTGCCAAAACACCTTGAGTGCATCAACTGTCTGAAGATGGGCGCATAATGCATAGTTGAGTTTTTCCATTTTTATCAGATATATGCAGGTGCCTTGATCATATGTGACAATAGTTGCATCAATCTACTTGATATTCTCATTCAGTACATCTAAGGAGGGTGACAATAGTTGCATCAATCTGTCTGATATTCTCATTCAGCACAGCTAAGGAGGGTGCAAGTGCATTTCTCAGTTGTGTTTGTCTGGTCCTTATCTTGCTAATCTCTATCTTGGATTTCTCAATTTTATCTAACTACCCTTGATAGATTTTGTTACAGACATTGATGTCTTGAGAAGAGACTTAAACTTATTTTCTTATAGTTTCAATCAAGATGTCTGCTTCCTCAATCTTCTTTGTATGTTCTGAAGTGATCTTACCTCTGTCCATACAGTTAGCTATCACGTTTCTACCTTTTGTTGCTAACTCTTTTAGAATTGCTTGACCAATCTTCAATGAGTTAAGATCTAATGAGAATTTCTTTATTAATTCATCCAGCCTTTCCTTTTTGTACTTTTCCTTTGCAATTTTAGTAGCTGAGTGTACTAGACTTGTGAAATTTTCTTTGAAGCTTGTCAAGATACTATCGACATCATCAACTGATTGAATTTTTTCCAATTTCTTATCTGTTGGTACTAAGTTGTTCAAAATGTCGACTGACTCAAGAAAGAGAGGATTTTTCATTACTTTTTCTCTTTTTCTTTCTCCATGGCCAATACACTTATTTTGATCAAATCTTCTTCTCCCCATGCATCTAGGTTTGTTGTATTAGGGGTCAAACTTGACAACAATGACATTGATGGTTTGATAGAAGGAGTGAATATTTCATTTTGACTCATAGCCATACATTCACTCTTCACTGGAATCTCAACAGAGGGTAGCTCATTAGGTTCATCATTTTCTATCTTTATCCTGGCTTGTTGTTTCTTCAGTTGGAACTTGTTCTTGCTGCAAAGAAGCTTTATCAGTGCATAATATCTCAGCTTCTTCAGTACTCACAAAGGCTTCCTCAAACTTATTCAATTCATTATCTAAGGCTGACATGGTTATCTCAACATTATTTATCATAATGGTTTCATTTGAATCTTTGACTGTATCACAAGGTGACAAGACTTTGGGCATAGAATCCTGTGGACCTATCATGGGCGCATTTAGAATCTTTGATTCTTTTTCTTGCTTGGAGGGAACTAGAGTAACTTTAGTTCTAGGCGTCATTGATGGATACATGTGTCTGTCCAAAAATACTTGCTCGAATGCTTTTTCAATCTCCTTTCCAACCAGCTCATACTCTTTATTCATAATGTGTAGAGTTCTTGTCTTATTTCTTAGATGAGGTTTTACCAGATCTAATAGTATCACCTTCTCATCATGTGAACAAATAGGGAGAATATTATCTAATGTTTCTTCTCTAATCGTCATATGCTCTTCTAAGGCTTGTCTTTTTAATAAGTCAAGTATGTTCCATAATTTGTCTAGAATGACTATCTTAAGTTCCAAAAATGACCTTTTCAGCTTGACCATATGTGAGATAATCATAGAATGTATTTCTGATTTATCAATCTCTTGATATTTATGATAGATATTTGCAATTTAATCTAACCATCCTTCATTAATTATTTTATTTCTCAAGATTTCAAGACTAGGTTTGAATCCTACCTTAGGAGGATCTTGAGTATTCTTTAGTTTGCTTTGAGTTTTCCTTGAGGATGGGTGGCTTGTGGGGACTTGCTTCCTTCTTCTAGTTATCTTGCTTGGCACAGAAGGTGGAGAGGATTCTAGGTCAATAGTAGTAGAGGGCGCAGATATGCTCTCACCAAACTTATTCCTTTTCTTCTTATGGATATCATCAGATTTTTCAATTTTGACTTCTGCAGGTGTTTTCTTAAGTTCTCTAGCAATTTTAGCTTCCCTATATTTATCTAGGTCCTCTTGGGTGACACCATGAACTTTCAAAATATTAGAGGTAATCCTTGGTGCTTTCCTCTTATTATCTGAACTGTATAGGACAAAATCAACTTGATTTGTCTTTTCTCTATATGTGCCCCATCTAGGCTCATTTGGATCTTTGGGCATAGATAGAAGGACTTGTGCATATCCTTCCAGAATATGTTCTTCTACCTCATAACCCAGTGGGTGAATCCATTTGGTTCTTGGCTCAACTGCTTCCATGCATGTACAATCTATTTCTACCATAAAGCATATGGTGTCCTTGTATTTGTCAACTATCTTCTCAGGTATTCTGAACCTCTTCTGCATCTTAATTTTGAATGTCTTGATCTCCATATCCATAGAATCCTTTATACTACTTTCAGATGTAGCTTTCAACAAAATTTGAGACAAGGTATGTTTGCTTCTATCTAGGTAAAGATTAGAAACCTTACCAACAATGTGGAAGTACATGTATATAATCAAGGAAATAAATCTGAATTTTTTCTTTTGTCATGCTTGATAGCTTTAATATTCTTAATTAGTTGTGTGTGCAATATCTCACAAAGGTTATAGTGAGTGTTATCTCTTACCATCCTTATTGCTTCCAGAACTGTAGTTGTAGATACACTATTTAGTCTACTTGCGTGCTGAAACTTGTAACCAAGTATCATGGTAATGAGTTTGATGTATTTCTCCATAATAGGATCAATAGTTATGCTGCACCTATCACTCCTAGATAAGCATGCCTTCTCAACCTGTTTCTTGACATCATTTCCAGTGCAAAGAATGGGACCGACCTTAGAGATTCCAGTCATCACATGAATGAGGTTAGCAGTAATACAGATAGAAACTTCACCAATCTGAAATAGATCATCATGAATCCTAATGAGTAGAATTTTAACCCATTCAAGTTCATAAAACTCATGCGCATTCGTATACTCAAAAATAGGGTTATCTAAGAGATGTGAGAATTCATCCTTGAATGCGTAATTAGGGTTAATCATAGATTCCATAAGCATTGTTATGTTGTTATCACCTATAGACTCCTTCTTATAGTAAATGTAAGCACGTATATCCTCAACATGCACGACTCCTAACAGAGTCTTGGAAAATGCCCCTTCAACATCATCTAAGACTAACTTGAAAGGATGCTTCTTAAACACATATCTCTTCTTCTCAGTGATGTCAAAAACTATAGGAGTTTCCATTACTTACTTGTAGATTTCTTAAATAAGGTTTCATGGAGATTTTGAAATGACGTGTCCGCGCTAGGGTTCTGTTACAACTGTAATCCACTTAGCTAACCAACCAATGACAATCTGTGAATACTAAGACACTTGAATCTCTTATGCTCTCCAACTTCTTGATCTCAAATGTAAAAGTGAAGACATTTAGATCTTTTAGTAACTTATAAATTGAGTTACTACAATTAATTCTTGTTGTTGTAACACGGTTTCCACTGTGAATTCCAAATTTAGTTCCCGCTCCACTTAGAACCTTGCGCTCTTGCATAATATATCAAAATGTAACCAAGAACATAAAACTGAAGGCACATACTCAGAGGTGAATATACATGACATGCAGGGGTTTAGAGCTTCCCTAGATCCCCCTATGACCATGAGGGTCATCTATCCAGAAGTAGAAGGTGCATCCACTATAGATGCATCTACCATTTTTTCAACACCATCATCTTGTTAGTAATAACTGAGAGGGGGGGGTGAATCAGTGGCCTTAAAAATTTGTCCTTTAAACTTTAATCCACCAATCAATACACCTCAGATTATTAAGTCCCTACAAGATGCATGCCTTGAAATAATTAACTATTTGTCAGTTTACCTTGTCTGTCCTTATTCTCCTTGACTACCGATAAGCTGTAAAACTTATTTACCGATACTCAGTAAATATGCAGAGTATACCAATCAATCTAGAAATGCATATGTGAAATGTAAAACAATAAAGTAATAAACCATACACACATAACACATGGATTTTAACATGGA
>MU225611.1:860399-915226 GCA_018584345.1 Thuja plicata | reverse complement strand
GAAGACTTAAATGCAGACTCTAAACTTGGTAAGACACTATTGTCAAAGTTATTCATCTCAAATGAAATCAGTCTACCAATTAGGCTATCAAGAGTAACTGTATTTTTTGCTACTGCTCTCATTTCTTTAATAGCAGAGACTCTAATAGCATATACATGCAATAAGGTTCTTAAGATTTTACTTACCACTGTCTCCTCTTCAAGTGTACCTCCAACACCTCGTATAGCATTGACTAATTCTTTTATTCTTGTGTTGTACTATGTGATGCTTTCACCTTCTTTCATTCTGAGATCATTAAAATTTCCTCTAAGGCTTTCTGCCTTGGCTCTCAGAACATTTGTATCACCTCCATGTACAATCTTTAGTTTGTCCCACATTTTCTTTGCAATTTTTCAATCTTTGACATCTTCAAATTTAGCATCAGAGAGTGAGGAAGAAAGCTCTATAACCATGCAATTATGCTCATGCTTCACTCTCAATGGTCCTGTAGGAAACACATATTTAGTATCTAAGTATTGAGTAATATCATTGCCAATACCTGATAAGTGAAGTTTTATCCTACTTTTCCATGAAAAAAAGTTGTCTTTGTTCAACTTAGGCACATCTCGTCTGTTCATCTTGTGATCTTTACTTAGGTCTTGAAACCTTCCTTCTAAGCACACAAGCTCTGATACCAATTGTTAGTAATAACTGAGAGGGGGGGTGAATCAGTGGCCTTAAAAATTTATCCTTTAAACTTTAATCCACCTATCAATACACCTCAGATTATTAAGTCCCTACAAGATGCATGCCTTGAAATACTTTGAAATAATTAGTTGTCTGTCGGTTTACCTTGTCTGTCCTTATTCTCCTTGATTACCGATAAGCAGTAAAACTTATTTATCGATACTCAGTAAATATGCAGAGTATACCAATCAATCCAGAAATACATATGTGAAATGAAAAATAATAAAGTAATAAAATATACACACATAACACATGGATTTTAATGTGGAAACCCTGTTAAGGGAAAAAACCACTGGGGTCGGTACCCAAAATTTTCACTCTTCTGAAGTGAGCCCTTTTAGGAGCCAACCCTGTTAAAGGTTACAAACACACTGTTAAGTGCGACCTTGTTAGAGAATTTTTATACATATGTTGTCACTTAGTATATGGGATCTATTTTTCTACCATCCTTGAATCAGCCTCCTTCTTAGACTATCAATAGGCTTTAGGCAAATCTTGCTACCATCCTTGAATCAACCTCCTTCTCAGGCTATCAATAGGCTTTATGAAAATTCAATGCTACTATCATGAATCAACCTTTTTGGTAATCTGTTAGGATATACCTCAATTATAGAAGACTGTTAAGTCCTGCTCTATTAAGAGACTTAATGCTTCAATGTTTAAACTGAAACACAATGACATATTTCTAATGCAACTTGAATTGTAGATTTTTAGATCTATTTAAGTACAATACCTCTCTAATCAATGTATCAATTCAGTTCCTTTGTGCTCTACACTTTCTACTCTGTGATGTTGTGCTTCACTGTTTGTCGATGTCTGCAGAATTCTTTAGCTCTCCCTTAGCTTGATTGATCAGGACTGTATGAAGTTTATCCTTCACCAGTTTCTCTTCAGCATCTTCTTTCTATTCACTCTGCTTCCATGTATCTGATTACATGCATAAATGAATTATGCTTGTCTCTTATATAGACATGATATTCCTTAATTCTTGATTCTTGATTCTTGATTCTTGATTCTTGATTCTTGGCATGAAAAACAATCCAGCCAATTTGATTTATAGCTTTAACTCCTGATTTATCTCGTAGTTATCTTCTTACCAAATGTATAAATATTCTTTAAATCAATTACTTAATTGTGATCAAATAAAACAAATAAAACAACCAGTTAGGTCTATCCTTAAGCTCTGCCAGCTAGATATTTTGTCATTTTCTGAACTCTCTATTCCGTCAGTCAATTCTGCAGTTCGTCGTCAGTGACAACTGCCAGTTCTGTCGGTGTAACTTCAGTTAGCTTCAAGATATCCGTCCATCGGGCACCATTGGATCTTTCTCGTTGGGCAACTCTATATTCAGCTCATCAGGCAACACTGTCTTTTGCTCATCGGTTATCACTGTGACTTTTTCTCTGTCTTTACCGATGGTGTGCAGTCCTTCGGTGTTGTCTTTCACCTAGTGAATACTTGACTTTTATGCATTGCAGAAAGAATAATATTTGTTCCATTTATTCTCTAAAGTCTTTGGAATTATGTACATGACCGTACAGATGATATCAAGTTGACGTCAATTAGAATATAAACCATTAACTGATTTAATGTCTTGCATCATCTTCAACTTAACATTATCAAACATTCAATCAGTTACATGTCATCACATCTTTCTTTACTTCAACCCATATTTTTCCTGAATCTTCTGTAGCTTTCACAAACTTGACTTCTCCAGATTCTTCAAATAGAGGTCCATGAGACTTATTAGGTCCTCCTTATTTTTGTGCTCTAGATCTGCAAAACCTTGAGATGTGTCCAGCCTTGTTACAAGAGTGACAAATCACTGGAGTCTTATTGATATTATTAACCATGTTGTACTGTTTAGTTGTGTGTCCATTGTAATTTCATATCTGACATATAATGTTTTGATAATTTTGTTGTGATTGATTTCTCTAATTGTACTAATTCAGACTTCTTTGATTTTATTGTGTCATATTTCTTAGGTTTGATCTACAGTGTAGGGCTCTATGACCAAATTTATTGCATGAATAACAATAACCATTGAAAGGTCTTACCTCTTTACAATCCCTTGCCATATGTCCTTATTTTTTATAGGCATAGCAAGTGTGGTTAACTAGTTTGTGTTCATCTTTAGGTGGTTCTTCTTTAGCTTCTGCAAGATTCTTAATTGTCTTTGCTTCTGTAGATTCTTCTTGTGCTTTCTTTATTTCTTACATTGTATTGATTTGAATTTGTGCTTCATTGTATCCAACACCAGTGATATCACCTCTTAAATTTTGTGCATAGAGATGTGATTGTAATAGATCAGAAATTGTGTGTAATTTTTCAATCTGATTCTTGGCTTCTGTCAACTCAGATTCTATCTTTTTCTTGATGTTCTCCAACTCCAATATTTTCATGTTTTCTTGCATAAGTTCTTCATCTAATTGTTTACTTTCTTTAGTCTTTTCTTCAATAGTTGTTTGGCTATCTGTTAACTGTTCATTCAAATCTTCAATCTTATCCTTCAGAGACATGTTTTCTTCATTAATCTTTTTGACCATTTTTCCCAAATTATTTGTAAAGCAATCTTTCAAATCTTTTCTTAATTTGTTTATGAGCATTTGCGAGCCATCAAATTTCAATTTTAGTTCTTCATTTTATTTTTCATATCTACCAAGATCTTCAAGAGCTGCTTCAAGATTATTTTTTAGATGTTTCACTTCTGTTGAGTCCATGATCTCCTCAAGTGGTTAAACTTCTCTCAGAGGACCAAAGCTATGATACCAATTGTTAGGAATGGGAACACTGAGAGGGGGGGTGAATCAGTGTTCAAAAATTTATTATATTTCAGTAACTTGAAACTTAGCCCAATAAATAGATAAAAAAATTCAATAAGAAAAGCATATAACACATAACACAAGATATGTTCAAGGGGAAACCTTGATCAGAGGAAAACCCCGGTGGGAATTAGTACCCACAAATAATTGCACTAGTCTTATGAACTTGTTAGAGTTCCTTTTCTCTGTTAGGAGAAGTCATTATAATGTTGAGTACAATGACCATGTTAGGAGTCTTTTACAAACCCTATTAAAGTTGGATGGCACACTTCCAGAGCTCACTGCTCAATAAGAAGAAGGCTACAACCTCCTGATAACATATACTCACAATATCTGAAAGTTGAACTGTTGTTATGACATTGCTTATCTGATCAATTCCTTTTGTGCATTGAAACTCTAATCACTGGTAGAGATATATCTCATACTGATTATTCTTCTTTTACTGTTGTCTTACTGATAATCATTATCTTTTCACCATTCCATGCACTAATACAAAATACATGTTAAGTATATATGCATACTCAATAGACGTGACTGAAACTTAAGACTTAGTCGGCCCAAAATCAACATACACAACACTTCCAAGTTAATTGGCTTAAGCGTGTTTACATGAGTGATAATAACATCATTAAAAACATATTAAAATAGGTGCATAGCCATAACAAAACAAATTAATATGTTCTAATCAAAATTTGTAGTCAGCTCCATGCTCTGTTCTGCTGAACTGCTAGTGACACTTAGATTTGTTGTAACTTCACCATACAGACATATCTGATCATACATGTATAGACTTAGTATAATGTTGTATCCAAAAGCTTATATCTAAAGGCACAGTCCATGATGATTTCATTCACACATGTGCTAGTTCTCTGATCAATGGGTATATCTCTGTCTGCACTGTCTTCTATACTTAGCCAAATTCTGATCTTCAAAGTTTATGAACTGACTATCAAAACTTCATATGACTTTGTTTCCATAATGACAAAACAAAACTAGTCATATAATATTAGTAAAGTCAACTTGCCAACAATTTGTTCCCAAAGGGATTTTTTTGGAGTGTGCAAATAGAACCATAAACATTGAAGATCTAGAAGGATTGGTTGGTGCAAAGCAATGTGATTGACACTAGCATCTAGTTTTAGGAAGTAGCCACCAACTCTATATTAATTTTTCTTAGGAGCCATAGGATAGAGGGTCCCCATGAGACACCTCTAGTTGGGACTAAAAAAATTCTCAATTTTCCTCAAGTACTGAATACGCTTTCAGACATCCTAGTCAAGAATTTAGTTTCTTGAAGAAGAATAAGATATGAGGATGAATTTTCTAACTAAGGCTTAATGAGGCATTTTTTTTAGGGGCTTTTATGCCCCTAACATTCCAACTAATAATATTCAATTCATGTCAGGGAATCATCATGATCCCCACTCTTTGTAATTTTTCCAAGAATATATTTTTTTGTAGCAGTCCCTGATTGATCATTCTCTTTGCGACTAATGTCTGGTGGTGAGAGAGATTTTTTTTCTTTGGTGGATGGTGCTGATTGAAATCCTTTCTTTTGGCCTTTCTCCAAAAGTCTAGATAAATTCCTCTAATCTTATTTGTGGCTTTGGGTTAATGTTAATTGAATGCTAACAACCATTTCTTGATTTATTTTAGAGCTACCTAAGGGCCTTCTAATTTTGTATTTAATAGGGGCTATATCCATGTCTCTCAAGTTACCCAATTGGGAAATGGGGAAAGGGAAAAATTTCCATTATCTTCTTTCAAGACCTAATCAACCAACTCTTCTAAAAGGTTGACTTGAGCTTCTTGATAAAAAAATTTAACAATATTTTCCTTCACTTCCAAAGCTTCCTTGAAGAATCGAGAAGGGGGAAAGCATTCTTTATCTCTCGTTGGGGAAGAAGATTGAAGATTCTAAATATATTTCCTGAATTAAGAGGGAGATGCCTAGAATAGGGTCAAAGCGAAGTGTTTTCATAATGTCATGGTCCTTTGAAACCTTTCTATAATTCTCAAAAGAAGATAGTAGATTTATTGGAGAGAGTAAAAAAGAGGGCCCCTTGATTGGAGAAGCTAATATTGACTCTTGTACCGCCTGATGAGCCGAGTGTGATAATGATGAGGTGAAAAGAGTGTTAAATAAATCTGGAAATTGAGAAACTACGTTGGAGTTGAACACTTTCTCAAGAGTTTGGATGGAGAATAGAGAACATTCAGGTACAACTTCTAATTCAAGAACATTTGTTGTGTTCTCCTTGATCTTTGATCCTATGAGGATATTCTTAACTGAAAGCATCTTGCTTTTGATTCCCTCCTTACGAAGGAAAACTACCCTAGTGTAAAAATTAAAATTAGATAAAATAATCTTGCATCTGTGGATATATGTGGAAACATGGTGGAGAAAGAGACTTTCAAGAGGGAGTTAGATAGAGAGTCTCCCATGGATATATTATGAAATTGGTGGACCAATGAGAATGATAACTTACCAATGTGTCTAGTTGAATTTGGGATCTTCAAATACATTTTAAATATTGATTTTTTTTTTAAATTAATACAACAATATAATATTTAAATATTAAATTTAATTTTTAAAAAAAATTAAAGTAAATTGATTAGAGTTAGAAGTATATTTCAATTATAATTAATAATTAATTTAATGATATAATTATTTATATTGTATTTTTTTTTAAGCAAAGGTGGCAAGCCACTTAATATATTAATATATAATAAATTTGTTCAAAGAGCTACTGAGAGGAAAGAACTAGCTAAGAAAACTTCAAGTCTTGGCTCAAATTATAACATATATGGACAAACAGGCTCAACTTAACTTAACAAACAAAGTGGTTATGGAAAGGAATATTTATATTGTATTATTATTATATTATTATATTATTTTTTAATATTATTATATTAATTTTAATATCACGATAGTATATAATATAACTATATTATTATATTATTAAACCTAATTTGTAACCATAAATTAAGAAAATTAGGTAATTGAATTTGAAATTATAATCTAATGAAGCGAAAACCTTCAAAGTTTATTTTTTAATTTTTAAATCTTGATGTAAGAATAAAAGTTCATTTCTTATTTTAATTAGAAAATAATTATAGAACATTGTGTCTAGAAGGTCCAAGAGATTTGGTTTTGTGGAGGTTTATTGAGGGTTTCACGCATGAGAAGGTTTATCATTCAATCATGAAAAGTAAAGTCCACAACAAAAATATGTAGGAGTACAATACCAGTGAGAGGGGGGGATGAATCAGTGGTATGACAAATTTAATCCAATTACAACTTTTAACTTTAACAAACTTAGAACAATATGAAATTGAAATAGAATGGATAACAATATAAGTAAGACACACACAAACAATATGAAATATTATTATTTTTCCTGAGTGGAAACCCTCTGGGGAACAAAACATCTTTATTACAATGTCTCACTGGCTGTATATATGTCTCACTGACTGTGTTATCTCACTAATAGTATTTTTCAATGCCTCACTAGTTATATCTCAAATTACAATATCTGATCTGCATACATAGTCAGAATGTTTGTACAAAGAATGGTTATCAAAACATAATACAATAAATAATTAAGTATATTTGATAAATTATACTTAATAATGAATTATACTAAATCTGTACAACTTCATTCTTTTACAAATATTGTTGCTTTTCATACAATGTGCACAATATATTGCAATTGGAATGAATCTTTCAAGTAAACCCACAATCTCTTTCTCTATACATCGATAATGTTTTCTAAATGATGCTTATATAATGTTCCTTACATAGAAACTAAAACCAAACTGCCATGAACCTAATTATACAACTTAACAAACTGATTGTGTAACTATTATAAAATTGTTCATAGAAAACCGAATCCCATGAAGAATAATCATTTTTTCTAAATAAGTATGTCTTATCTCCATCGAATAGTGAACAAATAATTAACAATGAAATCACCAAGTAAAAACACATCTTACAAATGATACCCTGGCTCAATAGGTCATGCCATATATCGGGAAGAGGTTAGGGTTTCTTTAATAAAAACAAAGATATGAATTAACTAAGAAATGTGTTACAACATAAGCATGTCAATAAAGAAGGAATGTTAATCAATGTCATTTAACTCAACTTAATACCAACAACATTTGTACCCCTTTTATGCTTAATGTTGTGCCAAATAAAATTTAAAAAATTTCCTTCACGCTAGGAAATGTCGACCAAAAGGCTTGTCATAATAAAAGTTAAATATGATGTAAATTAAATATGCCCCCTTCTCAATTTCAAATGCCAAGTCATACTTACTGATTAGGAAATCATGAATAATGAGTATAATGAACATGTGATTCAACTCATGCATCAATACTGACAAATCAAATATACTTTTGAACTAATTGTGAACAAAGATGATCATGTTTGAAAATAAGATTGTATACAAAGTTTTCATCATCCATATCATATTCAAACTGGAACTCAAGTTACTTTTTCTGAATGTGTTATCAAGTATGAACCAAGTGTAATGCAAGTCTCATCAACTATTATGATCAAAATTATGATTAATAAAATCATGATCAATATCATTGCAAAAGCATATCACTGCAAGTAGGACCAAATGTATGCACATGAGCTAGTTAGTGTTGTGACATTAAGGACAAAACAAAGACGAGACAAAAACTCCCCTTTTTCCTTGCTGGAAAAACACTAACTCCTCTACACTTGTTTTCTTCAAGGAAAAATGAGAAAAACATTTAGTTGGATAACTTGTGACTGGGAGGGGGGTGAATAAGTACAAATAGGTATTGACATAATTCAACCACCAATCTTATTAACTGCATTAGCAACTTGTTAACCTCAAATCATATGAATGAAATAAAAAAATAATAGTAAACAATATCAATCATCCACAACTTTAACACTAATAACACAAATATTTTTCATGTGGAAACCCTTTTCAGGGGAAAAAAACCAAGGTGGGGATGACACACACAAGCCCAATAACTACAGTAAATGAGTTTGCCCTGTTAGGAGATAAAAATACCCTTTCTAAGGGTTAACTCTGTTAGAATTGATTATTACACTGTTAGGAGTAAAATAAGATCAGCTATGATTTACCTCGCTAGAGGATTTAAAACCTCAATAAACAAGTCACCCTATAAAAGGATTTACAAATAAGAACCTGTTAGAGTTCACCTTGTTAGAGGATTTGACCTGCAACAACTATTAGGTAACAACATGATTATTGATCTCTAGAATGGCACTGATTGCCTATCAGATCCTTTTCAGTTCTCTATATTTTATACTTTGTACATGCTCTTAGCTCTTTGATCGTAACTTCAATATGAAATCATAAAACCCTAATCACCCAAAACAACTTCAACAAAAATAACTCCTCAAGTTATTCTCTCCCTGATCCCTTAAATAAACAACTTGCACCACCTTAAGATTGATCTACAAGTTAGGTAAGTGCACAAAGATGGGGGACCAAAAATGGGGTATAACATGCCACTTTTTTTTCTAAAATCAGCAAAATCTGAACTTCAATGAGAAATTGAGGATAGTTACACTCAAAATTTCAAAATGTGACAAAAAAAATAGTTGTTCTACTTCGAATCTAGTTTCTAAACTTTTAAGGCCCTCAAAAAGGGGGAGCACAAAAAGTGGTCTTGTTTTTGTAAAAAACCATAACATAGCATCTGGTGTGCTCCCCCTAAAATGTTAACTTTTTTATAAAAAAAATTAATCTCTCAAGTGAGAAATCAGCTAACACCACCTAGTTTATCTCAGATTTTTCTACTAATTTTTTGATGAAAGTATGATTTTTTACGATTTTCCGAAGTGGACACATCCTGAAAACGTGAAATTTTTGTGAGCTCCCCCTATAAATCATTGAAAACAAATGAAAAATGAAAAATTATTTTTTTACAAGTGTGTAGAATGGAGTCTAGATTCTAAAAAATGTAATTTGTTTCAAAATTTGATAAACGAGCCAAAATCTAAGCCAAAATGAATATACATTGGTTTTTGACAAAAATCAGACATACTTACAAAAGAAATTAGAGATGAAAAGGTTAACGTAATGAGAATTCAAAATAAATTATATAGTTAGATAGTTAACAGAGAGATCTACAATATCATGTCATTTGATTTTATCGTTATTGAACCACGCACAAACCTGACGGGGAGCACACCAGAAAAAAATGTTTATTTTTTCTAGGTTTGGTTTGAATCCCCCAATGCTTTGGGTTGGATCTCCAAGGCAAATCCAAGCCTTAGGCTTGGTAAATTTCAATGTATTTAAAATCACGCACGCGCTAGTGCTATGTAAATTTATGGTTTACATAGCGCGCGCACGCTATGTAAAGCATAACGCAATCCTTAAGGGATGGAGACACAAATAGAGAGAGAGAGAGAGAGAGAGAGAGAGAGAGAGAGAGAGAGAGAGAGAGAGAGTATGGGGTCTTAAGGGGTCCTAAGACATAGTAATATATCATATGACCCCTTAATGTATACTAGGACCCCTATTATCTATTCTTAGGGTTCCTAATAGGTACTAAGGTGTCTTAAGGGGTTATAACACCCATTAATACATCATATGACCCCTTAAGAAGCGTAATAGTACATCTTAGGAGTCTTATGGGGTAGTAAAACACATTAATATGTCCCATGATCCCTTACCACACCTTAATGTATATTAGGACCCCTAAGATGTATTCTTAGGGTTCCTAAGGGGTCGTAAGGTGTCTTAAGCAGTCTTAGAACCCATTAATGGGTCATTTAACCCCTTATGACACCTTACAACTCATTAAGAATCCTAAGAGTACATATTAGGGCTCGTAAGGGGTCTTACGATGTGCTAAGACACAAGTATATATACTATGACCCCTTAAGACCCGTTAATGTGTACTAGGAACCCTAAGGTATATTCTTAGGGTTCCTAAGGGGTTGTAAGGTTTCTCATGAGGTCCTAGGACACATTAATGCATCTTACGACCACTTATGAATGCTTAGGAATCCTAAGAGTACATATTAAGGGTTGTAAGGTGTCTTAAGGGGTTCTAGGACCCATTAATGTGTCCTCCAACCCCTTATAACCCTTAAAAATCCTTAAGAAGCCTAAGAGCACATCTTAGAATTTGTAAGGTGTATTAAGGCTCATACAAGGACCCATTAATGTGTCCTACAACCCCTTATGACCCCTTAGGAAGCTTAAGAGTATATCTTAGGGGTCGTAAGTGGTCTTATGGTATCCTAAGACACATTAATGTGGCATATGACCCCTTACGACCCCTAAGATTCTCTCTCTCTCTCTCTCTCTAGAACCCTAAGAATACATATTAGGGGTCCTAGTACATATTAAGGGGTTTTAAGGGGTCATTGGACACATTTATGTGTCTTAGGACCCATTAAGACCTCTCAGTCATTGGACACATTTATGTGTCTTAGGACCCATTAAGACCTCTCTCTCTCTCTCTCTCTCTCTCTCTCTCTCTCTCTCTCAACACACCTTCTTAAGGGGTTGTAAGCGGTCTAAGGGGTCCTAGGACACATTAATGTGTCATAAGACACCTTAACAACCCTTATGACCCTTAAGATGTAGAGAGAGAGGAGTATTCAAGGGTCCTAAAGGTTCAAAAGGGGTCCTAGGACACATTAGTGTGTCTTAGGACCCCTTTTGACCCTTAGGAAACCTTAGGATCCCTTACCATTCATTAGTGTATGGTAAGGGGTCCTAAGGGGTATAAGGGATCATAAGGCACATTAATGTGTCTTAGGACCCCTTAAAAACCCTTACAACCCCTAAGGTGTAGAAAGAGGGGTCTTCATGGGTTGTAAGGGGTAATAAGTGGTCCTAGGACACATTAATATGTCCTACAACTTCTTATGATCCCTTAGGAAAACTTACAACCCCTTATCATACATCTTAGGGATCTTAAAGTGTCCTAAGGGGTCATAAGGGGCTCTAAGACACCTTAATGTGTCCTAGAACATCTTAAGACATTTTACGATGTCTTACCATGCATTAGTGTATGGTAAGGGGTCTTAAGAGGTCCTAGGACAAAGTGATGTGTTCTATGTCAAGTTAACAACCCTTATGACACCTAAGATGTAGAGAGAGTTTTCCTAAAGGGTACTAAGGGGTCATTAGGGGTCCTATGACCCCATATAACCCATTTCCCTACATCTTATGCATGATAAAGGGTCATAAGGGGTCAAAAGGGGTTCTAGGAAAAATTAATGTGTCATAGGACCCTTTAAGACCCCTTACAACCCCTTAAGACCCCTTCTCATACATTAGTGTATGGTAAGTGGTCCTAAGGGGTCTTAAAGGGTCCTACGACACAGTAATGTGTCCTAGGACACCTTAAGACCACTGAGAAACCCTTAGGACCTCTTAAAACTCATTAGCTTATTGTAAGGGGTTGTAAGGGGTCTTAAGGGGTCCTTCAACACAGTAATGTGTCCTAGGACCCCTTAAGGCCACTAAAGACCCTTTAGAACCCCTTACCATTCATTAGTGTATGGTAAGGTTTTCTAAGGGGTTTAAAAAGTCTTACGACGCATTAAATACCCTTGCAATCCCTAAGATTTAGTGAGAGGGGTCCTTGAGGGTCCTAAGGGGTCATAAGGGGATCCCTTATGACATCTTAGGACCCCTTATCATATATCTTAGGTGTTTTAAAAGTTTATAAGGGGTCATGAAGGGTCATAGGATATATTAATGTGCATTAGGACCCCTTAGGACACCTTAGGACCCCTTATCATTCATTAGTGTATGGTAAGGGGTCCTAGGGGGTTGTAAGGGGTCTAAGGGGTCCTATGATACATTAATGTGTCTTAAGACCCCTTAACAATCAAAATACCACTAATATGTATAGAGATTGGTCCTAAGGGGTCATGAGGGGTGCTACAACACATTAATTTGTCCCAGGACCCCTTACTATGCATCTTAGGGGTCCTAAATGGCTATAAGGGGTCATAAGGGGTCCTAGGACACATTATTGTGGCTTAGGACCCCTTAAGACCCCTTACCATTCATTAGTATATGTTAAAGGGTCTTAGGATACATTAATGTATCCTAGGACCCCTTCAAAAGCCTTATGATCCTTAATATGTAGAGAGAGGGGTCTTAAGGGGTTGTAATGGGTCCTTACCTTCTCTCTTTCTCTCTCTCTAAAGAGTCCTATGACTATTAATGTGGTCTAAGGGGTTATAATGGATCCTAATGTGCTATAATGGGTCTTAATTGGTCCTAAGGGATCATAATGGGTCTTAAGAATTCCTAGGACCACTTATAACCCATTAGAACCCCTTAAGAAACATTAGGACACATTAGAGCCTATTAGTGTGTCCTATAATGATTAATGAATTTGTAGGGGTCCTACGATGTCCTAAAGTGTCCTAAGAGATCCTAATTGGTCCTAATGTCTCCTAAGGGGTTGCAATGGTTCCTAAAGGGTTGTAGGACCCATTATGACCCCTTATGATACATTTGAACCACTTGGAACTCTAAAGACTCTCTCTCTCTCTCTCTCTCTCTCTCATACAAACACACCTTTTTAAGGGGTTTTAAGTGGTCTAAGGGATTCTAGGACACATTAATGTGTCATAAGACACCTTAAAAACCCTTATGACCCTTAAGGTGTAGAGCGAGGGGTATTCAAGGGTCCTAAAGGTTCAAAAGGGGTCCTGGGACATATAAATGTGTCTTAGGACCCCTTTTGACCCTTAGGAAACCTTAGGACCCCTTACCATTCATTAGTGTATGGTAAGGGGTGATAAGGGGTATAAGGGATCATAAGGCACATTAATGTGTCTTAGGACCCCTTAAAAACCCTTACAACCCCTAAGGTGTAGAGAGAGGGGTCTTCATGGGTCGTAAGGGGTAATAAGTGGTCCTAGGACACATTAATATGTCCTACAACTCCTTATGACCCCTTAGGACAACTTAAGACCCCTATCATACATCTTAGGGATCTTAAAGTGTCCTGAGGGGTCATAAAGGGCTCTAGGATACATTAATGTTTCCTAGAACACCTTGATGTGTCGAGAACATATTAAAATATATTACCATGTATTAGTGTATGGTAAGGGGTCCTAAGGGGTCTTAAGAGGTCCTAGGCCACAATGATGTGCTCTATGTGAAGTTAAAAACCCTTATGACACCTAAGATGTAGAGAGAGTTTTCCTAAAGGGTAGTAAGGGGTCATTAGGGGTCATATTTCCCCTTATAACCCATTTCCCTACATCTTAGGTGTGATAAAGGATCATAAGGGGTTCTAGGACAAATTAATGTGTCATAGGACCCTTTAAGACCCCTTACGACCCCTTAAGACCCCTTATCATACATTAGTGTATGGTAAGTGGTCCTAAGGGCTCTTAAAGGATCCTACGACATAGTAACATGTCCTAGGACCCCTTAAGACCATTGAGAAACCCTTAGGACCTCTTAAAACTCATTAGATTATTGTAAGGGGTTGTAAGGGGTCTTAAGGGTTCTTTAACACAGTAATGTGTCCTAGGACCCCTTAAGGCCACTAACAACCCTTTATAACTCCTTACCATTCATTAGTGTATGGTAAGGTTTTCTTAGGGGTTGTAAGGGGTTTAAAATATCTTATGACACATTAAAAACCCTTACAATCCCTAAGATTTAGAGAGAGGGGGTCCTCAAGGGTCATAAGGGGTTCCTACAATCCCTTTTGACCTCTTAGGACCCGTTATCATATATCTTAGGTGTCTTAAAAAAATTTAAGGGTTCATGAAGGGTCATAAGACACATTAATGTGTATTAGAACCCCTTACCATTCATTAGTGTATGGTAAGGGGTCCTAGGGGGTTGTAAGGGGTCTAAGGTGTCCTATGATACATTAATGTGTCCTAAGACCTCTTAACAATCCTACTACCCATAAGATGTAGAGAGATGGGTCCTAAGGGGTCATAAGGGGTGATACGATACATTTATTTGTCCTAGGACCCCTTACTATGCATCTTAGGGGTCCTAAAGGGTTGTAAGGGGTCATAAGGGGTCCTAGGACACATTATTGTGTCTTAGGACCCCTTAATACCCCTTACCATTCATTAGTATATGTTAAGGGGTCCTAGGACTCATTAATGTATCCTAGGACCCCTTCAAAATCCTTATGACCCTTAAGATGTAGAGAGAGGGGTCTTAAGGGGTTGTAATGGGTCCTTACCTTATCTCTCTCTCTCTCTCTCTAAAGAGTCCTATGACTATTACTGTGTTTTAAGGGGTTATAAAGGGTCCTAATGTGATATAATGGGTCTTAATGGGTCCTAAGGCTTCCTAGGACCACTTATAACCCATTAGAACCCCTTAAGAAACATTAGGACACATTAGAGCCTATTAGTGCATCCTACAATGATTAATGAATTTAAACGGGTCCTAAGAGGTCCTAATGTGTCCTAAGAGATCCTAATGGGTCCTAATGTGTCCTAAGGGGTTGAAATGGTTCCTAAGGGGTTGAAATACCACTTAGGACCTATTATGACCCCTTATGATACATTAGAACCACTTAGAACTCTAAAGAGTGTCCTACAATGATTCTCTCTCTCTCTCTCTCATGGGTCTTATGCCTATTAATGTGTTCTAAGGGGTCCTAATGAGTCATAATGTGTCCTACTAGGTCCTAAGGGGTCTTAATGGGTCCTAAGGGTTCCTAGGACCACTTAGAACCCATTAAAACCACTTATGAGACACTAGTACACATTAGAGCCCATTAGTGTGTCCTACAATGATTATTGTGCTCTAAGGGGTCTTAAGAGGCCCTTATGTGTCGTAAGGGGTTGTAATGGGTCCTAAGGGGACCTAGGACCACTTAGGACCCATTATGATACATTATAACCACTTAGAACCCTAAAGTGTGTCCTTAATCAAGTCAAGGGCTTAAGGTCATAATCAATAGTCCACTGAGAATCATGTTCAAGACAATCTGTTGATTTCTGAAATTTGGCCAACTCTGAAATTTCCTAAAAACCCTCAAAATCTAGAATATTTATCTTAACTCCTATGAAGTTGAAACCACTATACAACATCGTGAAAGTATATACATAAAATGTAACTTAAGTATAATGTTACATTTTATGTATTGACCTAGTGCAGGAATTGGTTTGGCAGGGCCTGTTGGGCTTTCTTCCTCCCTCCCTTAAGCATTTTGATAATGTTATATAGAATGTATGAACCATATTGCACACCTGCTATAGTGCGCATGTACTATTGGTTTTTATTTCCCAAGCCTTAGGCTCAAGAAATCAAAGCCATAGCACATGCGCCCTATAGAACGTGCGCGCTATAGGGCGTACACCCTATGGCTTTTGGGGGACCAAAAAAAAGTTTGGTACCTTTTTGGTTTCTATCTTCATGCATATACCCAGTTTCTTTCCCATGATAGCACCATGTATCTAATTGACAATCTCTATGAGAAAAATGATTTACCATGACCGTGTTAGGTTAAGATAAGATCTACAAGTTTATATCTCCAAGATAATAAAACATACTTTTTACTTCTCCAATGCAACTCCTTAAATCTGTCTTAAGTGCTTGCATTAATCATGTAAATACCAATACATTGGATGTATAACCTTTATTCCATGTCATCATATCATTAGAAATTATCACATATACTTTACCACTCACCGATTTGTAATCACCTAATCGGTTGATCAAGAACATAAGAGTTCTACCTGTCTTAATGACTGTAACACTGAAACCTCTATCACTGCCCAACCAAATGAGTTGTGTTTGGAATCATACATTCCTCATACCATATACATACCAGATCTCTTAGTGCAACATCTGAATCATCTCTTAACTCGACCGCTACTATAATCTATTTAATATTGTTCTTCTGAAACATCAGTCAACCTACATAGTTGATCTTTTCTTTACGGATCATGTAAAGTGTTTACTAATCACTGTAATAATGATATCTAAATACATTTTCATCAAGGGTTGATTAACTATAACTAATTGAATGTTTGAAGATGTTAATTTGATGATCATCGAGATGCAGAAAGTTAATCCAAGACATTAAATTAGTTAATGTATTGTATTGTCATTAATGTCAACTTGATATAATATGATTGGCTATATATACATATTGTCAAAGACTTCAAAGAACCAAAGGGATAAAGTTGATGTTATCAGTAATACATAAAAGTTTAGTATACACCAAGTGACAACAAACACCGACGGACAATGCACACTGATGGATAGAGAACCCCGAGAAGAGTCACAGTGATACCCGAGCAAGCATTACCGAGAAGAATCTAAGAGATACCCAAGCATAACTAAATGTCATAGTGTTTCCTGATGGTCATACAGATAGACAACCTTGATGGACAGAGATGCCCAAGGACAATTGAATTCAAGACTGAGAAAACAAGGAGTTAAACACCAATCAGAACTGAAGTTCAGAAATGACAAAAGACTTGGCTAGTAGGAGCTAAATATAGAGTTAACTGATTGATTACATTGTTTTCATCGACCAGTTAGAAGATAGAGATAAGCTAGATATTTAAAGATAGTTTTATTCCAGTTGTCGTGGAGAAATTTGCAGGATAAAACTAAAGCAAGCTTTAAAGAAAGAATGGCGAGATTTGTGGATCACGTCAAGAAAAAGAAAGACAAGGACTTATAAATGGTGAAGTCATGTATATAAGAGAGACAATATAATTTATTATGAATTGGGGGGAGAATAGAAGAGGATGTTGAAGACAATACTTATGAAGATAAGAAGTCTTCATACAGTCCTGATCAAACAAGCTGAAGAACAGAGCTAAATTTTTTTATGGACATCGAGCAACGGAGAAGGAACAACATCACCAAGTAGAAAGAAGTGGAACAAAAGAATAGAAAAGAAACATTAATCAGAAAGGGATTACGAGCTTACAATAGATATGAACATCTCCAAGATTAAGTTGTATTTATGAACAGATCATCTACTGATTCAATTTAACCATTGATTAAGAAAATCTCTTAACAGAGTGGGATTTAACTATCCTTTATATATTGAGATACATCCCAAGGAGTATCAAAAAGTTTCTCATGAAGATAGAATAGTGAAATTCTAGATATCAAGTAAAAAACTATTATATTTAAATCCTCTAACAAGGTCACATTTAACAGTGTGTTTGTAACCTTTAACAGGGTTGGCTCTTCACCGAGCTCACTTTAGAAGAGTGAAAATTTTGGGTTACCGGTCCCAAGTGGTTTTTCCCCTAATAGGGTTTCCACATTAAAAATGCATGTCTCAAATGTGTATATGGTTCATTTCTTTAATGTTTTTCTTTACACATTACTAAAATACGATTGATCGGTAAACACTAAGTTATTTACTGTATTTTGGTAAAGACTAGACTGTTATTCAGTAAAGATTAAGAAAAAGGATAACAGTGAACTCCGAGCAGTAGTTATTTGATAAGTTTATTTAAAGGCATACATCTTGTAGGACTGAAGATAACTAGAGGTTTATATTTGTGGTATAAAGTTTTGGGTTGATTTATTGGATTAATAATTGGGGCCACTGATTCACCCCCCCCCCCTGCTCAATTATTCTAACAATTGGTATCAGAGCTTGTGTGGTTGAAAGGAAGTTTTAATGACCTAAGCTAAATATCAAAAGATGATAAAAAGGGATGTGCCTAAGTTGAACAAAGACAACATCATAGCAAAGCAGGATAAGACTCCACCTATCAGGTATTGGAAATTGTTACTCAATACTGTATGCACCCTCAAATGGTCACCTGGACTATGGGCCCCATTTATCATTTTATCATTTTATCAAATTCCTGAATCAATACTTTGCAACATTTTCAATTCAAATCAATTTTCTTGAGCAAATTGTAATTATTTTAATTATTTCAATATTTTCTAAGGTTTGATCATTTTTATTTAATTAAAAGATTTAATCCCCCTTTTAATTAAATACAATTCATCTTATTTAATTACATTAAATTCCTCCCATTTAATTAAATAAAATTCTTCTAACTTATTTAATTATAAAGAAAACCCCTCTTTTAATTAAATAAATAAAAATCCCCACTTAAAGCTCTTCTTTTGATGAAAAAGAAAATAAATTAAATAAAAATCCCTTTTTCTTCACATCTTTCTAAATGGTGGGCTTTTTTCTTTAATGAGCACATAGATCAACCAAGATTTAATCTCCACCATTGCTCATTTCTTTTTGTCTCGTAATCTCAACCATTCACTTTTCTTTATAAGGAAACTTCACCTTCTCATTCTCATATAGAATTTTTATGTATTGTTATGTTGCTGGTTTGGAGAGCAATTTTCGAGGAGAATTTGAGCACTCAAGCTTGGATATTGCAACTTCTCTATCTTCTTGTCTTCTTCTTGCATCCATGGCTATTCATGTAGATTAGACTCATATTAGATTAAATTCATATTTTCTTCCATAGATTAAGCTTGTATATTTCCTTTTATAGATTAATCATGCATTGTTATCATATAGATTAATTTCCTTTTATGCATTGCAATCATATAAAATAGTTGTCATTTTCATGCATTGAATCTCTCATTTCATGGTGTACTTGCATAGGAACTACTAGGTCAATCTGAGGGCCTCCATCACAAACCTTTGCACTCTATGACTAGGGAGCTATGAGTCGATATTTGAGACCTCATTCTTGAGAAACCTTGGATGGAATGACTCATAAAAGTGTGACACATTTTATGCACACATTTTTGGCGCCCACCGTGGGGCTCAAACCCATGACCACAAGGTTGGATATTGCAACTTCTCTATCTTCTTGTCTTCTTCTTGCATCCATGGCAATTCATGTAGATTAGACTCATATTAGATTAAATTCATATTTTCTTTCATAGATTAAGCTTGCATATTTCCTTTTATAGATTAATCATGTATTGTTATCATATAGATTAATTTCCTTTTATGCATTGCAATCATATAGAATAGTTTTCATTTTCATGCATTGAATCTCTCATTTCATGGTGTACTTGCATAGGTACAACTAGGTCAATCTAAGGGCCTCCATCACAAACCTTTGCACTCCATGACTAGGAAGCTATGAGTCAATATTTGAGGCCTCATTCTTGAGCAACCTTGGATGGAATGACTCATAGAAGTGTGACACATTTTATGCACACATTTTTGGCACCCACCATGGGGCAGAAGATTTATTTTCCGTCACTATATTTATTTTTCATAATTTATTTTCGGATTTCTGTATTTTCTATATTTTCTGTACTTCTGCAGGGAATTTTTGCACGATATTTTGCAGGTCTGCAGACAAGTTTTTGCTAATCTGTGTGTTTCTTCACGCCGTCTAGTGTATTTTTTTGCATGGTTGTGTGCAAAATTTTGCGCGACATTTGACACCAGTCACAGATCTGACATTGTTTGTTATTTTTTGCAATTTTTTTTGTTGTTTGTGTGTTTCTTCGTATGAGATTCTACGAATCTTTGCATGGCTATCTATGATTCTTCGTGTGGCACTCTGAGAATCTTTGCGCAAAATTTCACACCAGAGATCTGAATTTTATTGCTATATTTTATATCTTTGATCTCTAACCACTAATGTTTACTGTTTCTGGTGGTTTCTAATTTTCTATTGTTGTTGCTGATTTGGACTTGCGTGGATAAACAAAAAAATGTTCACATTGCTTTGGACTTGAGGTATTTTTTTGCATCTCTAGAAAATTTGGATTTTGGAAATAAAAATGAACCTCTCATGTGTTTAGCTTGAGTATTTCTTTCTTTCATAGATCACATTTCTAATTGGTGCTCTAAAAAATGGACCTAGATTTTCTTTATTGCATATATGTTTCACATAGTAATTAGGCCCTATTAACACTATTTGAGGTGATCTTGAGAGAGTGGGCTTCATTCACTTGTCTTGCATGCAAAGCTCTTCTTGATGATAGATCCCCTTGTAGGTAGGGAAGGATTTGTCATTACTTCAAACTTGGTTTAGTCTTCAACTTTGATTGGTACTTTCTCTCTTGAGATCGATGGTCATTGTTGTTGACATACGAACCTTGGGTGAGGTGATTTCAAATTAGTGGGTCAATTAATCTATTTGCTATGTTTTGGTGAGGTGAAGAGGCTAGAGGATTATTCTCTTTTCCCTTTTGGGAGAATCAAAAACTTGGAACCCTTGAATCTGAACCAAGTCCCCATGTGGTTCATATTGTGAGTCTTCCTTGTTAGAGAGGGTTAACTATAGTGGACATTCCCTTTATTGGGTAAACCATGTGGACAGAACCTCAAGCGGTAATAGCCATTTTCTCCATGGTAGCCATAACCACTATATAAATGTCCTTGTGGAAGAAATCTCCATGGGTGTAGTTTCTTGTTGGGTTGTCAGATCTCCTCAGCAACTCCTGATTGATTAAATTCTTAGACTGTGTCAAAACCTCAGTGCACCAGGATTGGATTTCACACACTTTAGATTGCAAAAGTTGCAGAGTCAAACCATTACTAAGAACCATAGTGCAACCAAATTTTTATTCTCTAGGACTATGTGCGTGATTAGAAAACATTTTGAGAACATACACAAGTATAATCTTTAGAGAGTAGAAATACTACATCACTATTCTTGTTCATGCGCAAGGTTGCTTTGTCCCTTGCTCATTGTTTGAAGACAAATGTTTGCTTGAACTCCCTGATTGTTGTTCTGCATGCCTAATTCATGATAAAATCTGTTAATGCATCTAGTTGGTTATTTAAAATGAACAAGACTGAGTTTTGATTTCTTCCCTCGTGCGAGAAAATTGTTTCTTCGTGCGGCTTGCTGCGTTTCGTCACACAACACTGTGAGAATCATCACGCGATATTCTGCTTGTTTCTAAAATAAAAAATTCATTATGTCCGACCAGTCCAGTGTTTCCTCGCCCCATATCTACAAAAATTCATGCGGTCCTGTGGTAATCTTTGCGTGAGCAAGGATTTTATCGCGTGAATCTGTCCTCTATAGCTATACCAATGAGCTACTTGCTATCAATTTTGAGCTTGCTTAACCTGTTGTCCTATCATTTTTGGTCTTCCTTGGTCGATCCAGGTTAGATTGGATTACTTACCCCACTGTTAGAAGATTTTTTAGCTTTGGATTCTTGCATTTTGACCTCTTGAATTAGCAATCTTTGATTTCACAAGTGACCTTGCTTGGAGTTGGTGAGCTAGAAACCATCCTTGTTGAAAAGATAAACTTTTAGATTCTTTGATAACACACTTGGAGAGTTTTGGTAATCTCTTGTCCATTCACTTTCATATATTCAAATTCAATCAATATAACTTGGGTAAGATCATCCTCCTGATCCATTTGTGCTAGGATACCTATCTGAAATGTGGGCACCTTTGTAGCAGTGTTGGCTTATGCCTCTTGCAAATTCTATCTTATCACCTCTTTTTGGACAAGTTAATTCCTTTACTATCCTAGTTTGGTACCAATATTTCTTAGGGTAATCCTATCAACTAGTACCTTTTCTTTCATGCCAGTTACAACAAGATATCAAGTAAATCAAGGAAAATGACCTCAAGTTGTCTTTAACCAATTACCCCTAGTTCAAACTCGCCAAAAACATAAGGGAAAAAAACCAATATTTGATCAATCACCTAGGAACAACTCGGAAGTGTGGTTTGATTCCAAGAGTCACCTTAGTGAGTTGGGTACCCCCTTAGTACCTTTTTACTCTTCTATGGATATGAGTTAAACAATGACTCAGAGGGAGAGGGAAGAGAGGGATAAATGTCTTGACGACATGTTTGCAAAGTATGGGGATTCTATTTCATCAGGTGGTTCCTCTCATAATAGTAGACCAACTTCACCTCTTATTTCAACAATATATCTAGATGCACACCAAAGGGCTGAGAGAGAGAGAGAGAGGTAAAAGACATACTTATCAAGATAATCAATCACAACATGAAAGCGAAGAAGATGAACATTATGACACCCATGTCAATACAACTTATACCAACAACTTATTTAGAAATTCAAGACCAATTTCACCACTCAAGACCTCTTTAAGTTACATGAATGAAAAGATTAAGAGGATTGACTGTGAAAAGAAAGCCTTCCTAGATGAACAAGCTCGTAAGGAAGAAAAAATTAGACTCCTAGAATAGGAGAGATAGACTTTGGTAGAAATGGAAAAGAAAGCCTTTCAAGAAGAGAAAGATAGGCTCTTGGCTCGACAAATCAATGATCAATTCAATAACATGTATGTTAGTGGTGGAAATAGATCTCCTCCATCCACTCCTCCTGAGACTCCATGAAGTAGGAGACATTCAAGATCGCCATCACGATCTCCTATCCCTAGAGGTAGAAGGGCTTCTAGACATGGTCATTATAGGAGACAAACACCTCCTAGGAACTCAAGACAACCTTCCCAATGTGCTCATCATGGTTCACAATATGGGGGTAGTAGCTCGAATTTTGATCAAATCTCCCAAGACTTTATGAAAATGCAACAGAAGCACTTTTCCAATAGTATGTGGAGAAATATTTAGAGAAAAACAAGGATAAGTTCCTAGAGAGCCTAATCAACAATGGTGCTAGGGTCCCTTACAAATTTGATGTGGATAAAAATATTAAGAAAC
The DNA here is from genome assembly GCA_018584345.1 of Thuja plicata. Lineage (NCBI taxonomy): Eukaryota > Viridiplantae > Streptophyta > Pinopsida > Cupressales > Cupressaceae > Thuja > Thuja plicata. The sequence continues at coordinate 892,063 of MU225611.1, read as the reverse complement.
AAAGTCCATCCCAGGATGAGGTGATCAAAGAAATGAAGCACATGATGGAAAAGATGTTTGCACCTAAGAATTCTTTCTCATTGGACTCAATTTGTCCTAATCCCTTTGATAAGAGTGTTGACATGAAAGAATTTCCTAGGAAGGTTGAAATTCCTCAATATGACAAATATGATGGGAGTGGAGACCCACATGATCATGTGCGCCAGTTTTATACCACAAGTTTTGAATTCCATCAAGATGAATCGTATCTCGTGAGATTTTTCCCAAGGATTCTTAAGGGTCAGAAATGGAAAGGTTGACCAAAATAACTCCCCCCATTAGGACTTTCAAGGAGCTTGTTCAAAGATTTTTTCAACACTTTGCATACAATCTGTCACAATCTATCACCTTGTTGGACTTATGTAATTTAAAGCAGAACCAAGGGGAATCCTTTGTGACTTTCTTGCAAAGATGGAGGCAAAAATGATCTTGCTATTCTAGAACCATTCCTGACAATGAAAATATTGACATCCTTATTAGCAATTTCATTCCTTAACTGCAGTATGAAGTTAAGAAAATAGTTTTTGATTCATTTGACACCATGGTTGATACCGCTTGTAGGATTGAAGATGTTTTAAGAGAACAAGGAATTTTGACCAAACATGGAAATAACAACAAAAATGGTCAAAACAATAACAAATCTAACAAGGATAAAGGGAAGAACACACATTGGAATAGGAACAAACAAGTGGTTAATGATGGAGTTGAGGATTCCTCCCAACCAAAAGATCAACCTGTGCTCCAGTTATCTAGCGTTGTTCAAGCTACGAAGCTCAATAAATCCAATAAACAAGAAAGTAAGTCAAGATACCAAGATAAGCCTAAGAGAGAAAGACGTTAGTTTGCAAAACTTGGTGATTCATATGTGAATATTTTGCAAACACTTATTGCTAACAACCTTGCACATCCTCAAGATCCTACGAATTTTTGTATACCGGATGTTAAACCACATTGGTGGGATGAGAAGGCCTTTTTCATATTTCATAATGGTATTGGACATGACATTGAACACTTCTAAAAACTCTGACATATCATTCAAGATCTCATTGAGAATGGAAAACTTACGATAGATGGATTGAACACCAACACCGATCATAAGGCATTCAAGGAACCTTTGCCCAAATATGAAAAAGGGAGAAATCTCTAAAGCTAAGAATGGAAAAGCTGAGATCAATTATACCTACATAGATGTAGAGAATACTATCAACATGCTTTAATTTGTAAAAGACAATGTCAATATGATGACAAGTAGGGATCCCTATGGTTATGATCTAGACGAGGACTCTCCTCCTATTTTTTATGAAGAACCTGTTGTGGTGCTAAGGGGTCCCAACTCTATAAGGTCATCTCAAGCCCTTAATGTTGTCACACAAATTCAAGGTCTTGTTGTCATTAGAGGACCCAATTCAATTCAATCTAGTAAACCTAAGAAAGTGGCATCCAAGCCTGTCACCTTGAAACCAATTATCAGTCCTAAGTCAAATTATAGTCTTGATGATCAATTACAAAGAACCCCAGCTTATATTTCAATCTTTGAGCTCTTAGAGTTGTCACCGAGACATAAGAAAATCCTTGAGGATGCTTTGCACACGGTGAACGTCCCCAACAACTTAGATGTTGATCAATTCCAGAACATGGTTAATCACATTGCTAGCCCTCATTACCTTACATTTTCAAAAGATGATGATAAATATTTGAGCCATCCGCACAATCTTGCCCTTCATATTTAGGTTATGATTCATCGAACTTGTCTTAGGTGCATGTTGATAGATGGGGGTGCTAGGCTTAATATTTGTTCCTTTAGTGTTTTGAAAGAATTGGGTTATTCTGAGAAAGTCATAGATACCAGAAAAAGGATTAGTATCAAATCCTATGATGAGGCAGAAAGAAGTTCCAAGGGGTTGGTCGTCCTTCCTATTAGGATTGGCCCTGTTCAAAAAGATATTTTATTTCAAATAGTTGATGTTGGACCCCTTGCGTATAATATCTTACTTTGTAGACCATGGATTCATGATATGCAAGTAGTGTCATCTACCTACCATTAGTGTGTTAAGTTCCCCTACAATGGAATAGAGATTTGTATACCTAGGGATAACACTTTATCAGTCAATTCAATTTCAAAAGGAACTCATGTTCCCCTTAATAGAGAAGCAGAATATTTTGATTCAACTTTAGCTGAATGCAAAGACAAGCTAAAAATGATAGACCTTGGCATGGGGGAGTATCAACTCAAGTCCCTCACAACATTACCAATTTCACCTTGGTCTTATGGAAAGCCTTCACAAGAAAAGAAACCTTCCTCTTTAGCTATGAATTTATTTGGCACATTTTTAGAATCATTAGTGCCTATCCAAGATGAGAAAGAGGAGACATTTGTTAGAGACTGGATCTATAGAGAAGAAAAATATATGCACAATGAGAACTTCTCTCCCTCTCCTAAGGATTATGGAAGAGGGTATGCCTTTTTTAGACATATGGGTTATCCTGGATACAACCCTCTTAATCACAATTTGGATGCTAGAGCTGAACCTCTTGATCATTCTCTTTTTGGACGCAAGTCTAAGAATTCGGTTGGCCTAAGATTTGAGAATTACAAAAAGCACACTAATCCTCTCTTTGATGAGTCGGATAACGATGATGAACCAGAATATGTTCCTAATTTGATAAATCAGAAAGACATATGTGAATATTGGGTCCCTTCCACTAATCTCCTTTGGGGAGATTCTAATATTCTGGTCACTCATGCATTAGTTGTAACTTTAGAACAAAATGAATCAAATATTGAAGATCCTCATAGAGAACGCTAGTGTAAGAATCTTGTTCATTTAACGGAAAGAGAAGGTGTTACCTTTGATGAAATGAAACCTTCCACATCAAGATTCTCAAAACCTTCAAGGTGTAAGCATCCTAGTCACAGTTCAGACACAAGTTCACACGAGTATGAATGAGACTCCTTCTCAAAGTCTTCCATAGTTGATAGAGATATTGATTTTATTCACACTTATAGTTCTCAACCCAGGGTAGCCAATGAGTCACATGTAGGATTAGAGGATTTGAACCCTCATGTTGCCTTAGTGGATGATTCTTTGCTTGTTAGGATGAATCCTGATTTGGGTAACTTAGAAGGATACTTGATGGAATTTGACTCTTCGATCACCAGAGATAATATCATTCACATTTATAACCTTGAACCAGTCATTGACTTGCCTTTTGTTCATCCTGACCTCATTGATTGGTCCCAACACTATCAAGAACCTGAGCTCTTAACATTTCAAAATGATTATGAGATAGCTTGTTACCTAAATGCCATTGAACCCGTAGTCTCTTCAACCAGCAAACCGGCTACCAGCATGACAAAGCCAGACATCAAGTACCTTAGTCGCAAGATAAAAAGAAAATAAAATCAAAAGAATAGGAGTTCTGATGGTGAAAACCACTGTGTGGTAGTGTTAGAACTGAAAAAAGTAAAAAGAAATGACATATCCAAGGGTGAAAACCTCTTTGAGGTGCCAAAGGATGAGGTACTTGATCGTCTCCCAAGCTACTTTCAAGATTGATCTTTCGTGCTCATTGAACCAACACAAGCAGTCAATTTAGGTATAGATGAGGCTCCACAGATAGTACAATTGGCTGAGTCCTTGTCACCTCAAGAAAAATAATCTTACACCAAGTTCTTACAGAAGAAGAAGATCAATTTTGCATGGACTTATTCTGATATGCCAAGGTTGGACATTAATCTTGTCATGCATCACTTCTCCATAGCTCCGGGTGTCCAACTAGTTAAACAAAAATTGAGAAAGATGCATCCTCACATAGCTCTCCTAGTCAAAGCAGAATTACAAAAACTCCTTGGTGAAAAATTCATAAGAGCTATTACCTATGCTAAATGGATATCAAACATTGTACCTATTTCCAAACATGACAAATACATTCGAGTTTGCACATATTTTAGAGATGTCAATAGAGCATTCCCAAAGGATGATTTTACACTTCCCAACATAGACATGATAGTGGATATGACTGCGGGTTATGAGATTTATTCCTTGATGGATGGTTTTTCCAAATACAATCAGATTAAGATAGCTCCTGAAGATCAAGAAAAGACTGCATTCACTTGTGCACGGGTACCTATCGTTGGAATGTTATGCCTTTTGGATTGAAAAATGTAGGAGCCACTTATCAACAAGCTATGACAACTATTTTTCATGACATGATGCATAAAAACATGGAAGATTATGTGGATGACACCTTGGCCAAGTCTAAACAAAGAGACACACACTTAGATGATTTAGAATTCATTCTAGATTGCATGGAACAATTTCAACTAAGGTTAAATCCTAAAAAGTGTGCATTTGGAGTCACCTCTAGAAAACTACTCAGATTCATCATTTCAGCAAAACGAATAGAGGTGGACCTTGAAAAAGTCCAAGCAATCATAGATATGCCACCTCCTAGAAACATTAGTCAAATGAGGAGTCTTCAAGGATGTCTTTAATCTATAAGGAGATTTATTTCACAATTTACGAATACAGCTCAACCCTTCAACAATAACTTACACAAAGGAGTCAAATGTGTTTGGAATGAGGATTGTCAAAAGAGCATAGATCAAATCAAGAGATACTTGGTGAATCCTCCTATTTTAATGCCTCCTATCCCATGGAAACCACTTATTCTATATATTTCAGTGACAAAATCTTCCTTGGGGGCATTACTAGCTCAACTTGATGAAAATGGGAAAGAAAGAGCAATATGCTACATTAGTCATACTCTTGTTTCATAGGAGGTTAAATACACTAGCATTGAGAAATCTTGCCTTGCAGTTGTGTTTGCTTCCCAAAAGTTGCGACATTACATGCTTGCACACACTATTCACCTCATAGAAAAAATAGACCCACTCAAATATTTGCTAAGGCTACCCTCACAGGTAGACTTACTAAATGGATGATGATACTTTCAGAGTTTGACATAGAGTACATTGAATGTAAAACAAAAAAAGGAAAAGTCGTAGCAAATCAATTGGTTGATTTCCCAATACAAGACACTGCACCTATTCAAGTTGACTTCCCAGATGAGCACCTCATGTATATGACTGAAAGAACACAGAAGATGTTCTTTGATGGATCCTTTATGCAAAATGGTTCAGGAGCTGGTGTGTTGTTTGTTTCTCCTCATGGTTACACAATCCCTAAGTCTTACAAATTATTATTCCCATGCACAAACAACATTGCTGAGTATAAAGCTTTAACAAATGGACTTAAGTTGGCCATAGAATGGAGAATCATAGAGTCACACATCTACAGGAATTCATAGCTGATAATCAACCAAGTTAATGATGAATATCATACAAAACATGAGAAAATGATACCTTAAACACAAATGGTTGATTCCTTGAAACACTACTTTACATTTTTCATGTTTCAACAAATCCCTAGAGTAGAAAACAAAGTCGTTGATGCTATGGCTACACTTGCTTCACTCCTTCAGTTAGAGCAACATGAATCCAGATTTGAATTCTTGGTGGAAGAGCTACATCCCCCTATCTATGACTCCCAAGAAAGCCATGTCATTTGTACCCTTGTTGGTCATGAGTCATCTTGTTATGGTGCCATTTACTCATACCTTCATGATGGCATTATACCTAAAACCTTTAATCAATATGAACGTAGAAACCTCACTCAAAATGCCTCTTGCCATTCCCTTATCGCTAGTGATTTGTATAGGAGGGGTCTAGATGGAACACTTCTTAGATGCTTAGAAAAGGAAAAATCTAACCAAGCGTTAGTTGACATCCATGAGGGCATCTATGGGGGACATTCCAATGGTCTTTCCATGGCTTGAAGGTTGCTTAGGGTGGGGTACTATTGGCCTACAATGCAGATTGATGTAGTAGCTTTTGCAAAGTCATGTGAAAAGTGTCAAAAACATGGTAACCTGATACATGCTCCAGGTAGGGATCTCATTCCTTCTATATCTCATTGGCCATTTCAGCACTGGGCCTTTGATCTTGTTGGGCAGATTCATCCCAACTCATCAGGTGGACACAAGTTTATTATCAATGCTACTGATTACTTCACTAAATGGGTAGAAGTTGTCCCACTTTCTGTTGCCTCGGGAAAGATAGCCTCTCTATTCATTCTGGACCATATCATCTGTCAATATGGAGTGCCTTCCGAGATTATCACTGACAATGGGGGCAGTTCAAAAATAAGGACCTTAAACAAATCTGCAAGAAATTCAAGATTAAACAACATTGGTCCTCCATTTACTTCCTACAAGGAAATGGTCAAGCAGAGGAATCAAACAAAATCATTCTTAAAATCTTACATAGAAAAGTTTGTAAGAATGGTAGAGATTGACACTTACAGATAAATCCAGCTTTATGGGCCTATAGAATGAGTATTTGTACTCCTACTGGGGCTACTCCTTTTGCCCTTGCATATGGTGCTGAAGCAGTGTTACCTTTGGAGGTTGAGATTCCTTCACTTTGAGTTTCCCTCAAAGGTCTAGTTATAGATGAATACTACCGTGCCATGAGACTTCAAGAGTTAGAACTTCTAGATGAGAAACGTCAAGCATAATTTCACCATATGAGGTTTATCAAAAGTGCATGTCCAAAGCCTTCAACAAAAAGGTTCGCCCTAGAGAATTCCAAGTGGGAGATCTTGTCCTACGTGAAAATCCTAAGAATCAACAGCATAGAGATCAAAAGGGCAAATTTGAACCTAATTGGCTTGGACCTTATATCATTACAGTAGCTTTTGAGATAGGTGCTTATTTACTATCTACAGAAGAGGGAGAGCATCTCCCTGATCCTATCAATGTCTTGTACCTAAAGAAGTTCTATCCATGATGCTCATTCTGTCTGGGGGCATCCTTTGTACATAATTATTGAACCTAAAAAAATCTAAAAAAATGATATCTTGTCAAAAAAATTCTAAAAATCAGAAAATTTCCTGAAAAAATGATTATCTTAGTGAAAACCTAGCAATAGGCGCTTTGATGTATCTCAAAAAACTTATATATTCCAAAAATACAAAATAAAATCAAAATATTCAAAAATTCAAAAAAATAGAAAAAGTGCCTTAGTGAAAACCTAGAAACGGGCACCTTGGTACCAAAAATTCAAAAAAATTATAAAAAATCCTAAAAAAAAGAAGAAAAAAATGAAAAAAATGAAAGAGAAAAAAATTGTAATAAAATCCAAGTGGTGAAAACCTAGAAATGGGCGCTACTTGAGGCCTTTGCACCCCTATTTCTTAGCGCATGGACACTTATCCTTTATCCATCATGCCTTGTCCTTGTTGTCTTGGTCTGGAATTGGTCTTTGTCTTTGTCTAGGGGGCATAACTATGTTAGCTTTGGTCTCTTGGATGCGTTAGTCTTTAGGACATCTCACAAATGGTGTTTTTCAACACCACCTCAACTATATTTTTCAATACAACCCTTGACATTGAGTGTCTTACCCAGTTTTATCATGTGATCTTACCGGCTTGCAAGCATTTGATCGTTATCCTCGGAACTCAATATCAGTTAACACAATTAAATTTTTAAACACAACACTAAATGCTTGAGCTATGTCATGATATTTTCTTTGTGTGCTAACTGTTATTGATTTCCGTTGAGTGCCCTTGTCTAATAAGTCTCTTTGTGATGCATAGCTAGAGGACTTGGGGCATGGGGCATGTTTTTATTTTCTTCTTGCTTTATGCTTAACTATTTTTGCACAACCATTCTGCTGGTCATCCTGGCCTCTATTCCTTGATGTGAGCGTGGTTTTGCTACATTAAATTGGGTAAGATAACATCACAGTCATCTTGACCTTTATGTCTTTTATGCTTATGTTAGAATCATTCCACATTCCAATCTGATATCAATTACATTCATATCTTCATAGTTGCACTTGTGACTAGTGATGCTTGTGTGATTTTCCGATGTCCGTTAATAATGGCCCAATGATGAAAATAAGTTCCTTAACATTCTCTCATGAATGATGAACACAAAGTCCTATGTTACAGTTTCTCTATTGCAAGTACACCTTTGCATTTTCATGTAGCTTGCATTGTTAGACCTCATGTTAGTTTGCATTTTAGGTTGCATTATGAGTTTGAGAGGGTTTCCTTCATCTTTCTTGTGGACTTTTAATCAACTGTGATCACGCTCTGATCTTCATTTCCTTATCTTCTTTCGTGGTCTCAATCAAAATTTTCAGTCTTAAACAGTTAATTAATTTTGGGGCATTCTATTTCTTAAGGCAAATTTTCTTTCTTCTCTCCATTTCTTTCCACCTCTTCCAAACTTCTATCTTCCATTCGCTTTCACCCCACTTCTTTTCTTCTAATTCAACCTTGGGGCATAATCTTTCGTGCTTGATAATATACGATGGTTCTTTGATCCTTATATCTTTCATCTTACATCAAGAACCTTATCTTTAGTTTGATTTGATCAAATTTATCAATTTGTTGTTTCTCCTCTATCTCATTTTGATTTTGATCACGAGGGGGCAGTACCTATCAAACTTCAATCCTTGATTCAGATTTATCAATCCTATCAATCACTCCGCTTGGGGAAACCTTGCTTGAGATTCTTATCTCGGACATGTCAGTTACTTAATTACAACAATGTTAACCTTGTCTTTTTTGCAATCAGCTTATCTTTGTTCTGATGTCAATTACTTATTTACAACGATGTTGATGTCTTTTTTTTTTGTGATCCCAAATCGATCTCACACTTCAACTGCATTCTTTGACTACATGTGTTCCCAGAATGATCACACATTAGTCAAAGAGGGGCAAATGTATGAACCCTAAAATGGTCGCCTGGACTATGGGCCCCATTTATCATTTTATCAAATTCCTAAATCAATGCTTTGCACCATTTTCAATTCAAATCAATTTCCTTGATCAAATTGTAATTAATTTAATTATTTCAATATTTCCTAAGGTTTCATCATTTTTATTTAATTAAAATATTTAATCCCCCTTTTAATTAAATAAAATTCATCTTATTTAATTAAATTAAATTTCTCAAATTAAATTCTTCTAATTTATTTAATTATAAAGAAAACCCTTCTTTTAATTAAATAAATAAAAATCCCCACTTAAAGCTCTTATTTTGATGAAAAAGGAAATAAATTAAATAAAAATCCCTTTTTCTTCACATCTTTCTAACTGGTGAGCTTTTTTCTTTAATGAGCACATGGATCAACCAAGATTTAATCTCCACCATTGCTCATTTCTTTTTGCCTCTTAATCTCAACCATTCACTTTTCTTTATAAGGAAACCTCTCCTCATTCTCATATAGAATTTTATGTATTGTTATGCTGCAGGTTTGGAGAGCAATTTTCGAGGAGAATTTGAGCACTCAAGCTTGGATATTGCAACTTCTCTATCTTCTTGTTTTCTTCTTGCATCCATGGCTATTCATGTAGATTAGACTCATATTAGATGAAATTCATAGTTTCTTCCATAGATTAAGCTTGCATATTTCCTTTTATAGATTAATCATGCATTGTTATCATATAGATTAATTTCCTTTTATGCATTGCAATCATATAGAATAGTTGTCATTTTCATGCATTGAATCTTTCATTTCATGGTGTACTGGCATAGGCACAACTAGGTCAATCTTAGGGCCTCCATCACAAACTTTTGCACTCCATGACTAGGGAGCTATGAGTCGATATTTGAGGCCTCATTCTTGAGCAACCTTGGATGGAATGGCTCATAGAAGTGTGACACATTTTATGCACACAAATACTTGGATACTAAATATATGTTGCCTATTGGACCTCACACACTTGATCAATTTAGAAAAAAGCATGAACACAATTCTATGATGATAGAAGTTGCTTCCTCACTCTCTGATGCTGAATTTTAAGATGTAAAAACATGCACCACTGAAAAGAAAATGTGGGACAAATTGAAGCTAGTACATGGAGGAGATGTAAATGTGCTAAGAGCTAAGGTAGAAAGCCTAAGAGGAAAGTTTGATGACCTAAGATTGAAAGAAGGAGAAAATATCACTCAGTACAACTTCAAAATCAAAGAGGTAATTAATGCTATCTGAGGAGTAGGAGGTGTACATGCAAAAGAAATAGTGGTAAGTAAAATCCTAAGAACCTTACTGCCTGTGTATGCTATTAGAGTATCTGCTATACAACAAATGAGAGCAGTAAAAAATAAAAATTTCACTCTAGATAGTTTGGTTGGTAGACTTATTTCATTTGAGAAGAATAACTTTGACAACAGTGTCTTACCATCTATTGAGTCTGCATTCAAATCTTCTTTGAAAATAAGTAATTCAAGTCATAAACACACTATCAAAAATGATAGTGAAAGTGATAGTGATGACCAAGAACTTGAATAGATTGAAGCATTGATGGCTAGAAGATTGTAGAGAGGCAAAGGTAGATACAAAGGTAAATTACCATTAGTATGTTTTAATTGTAAAGAGATTGGACACTTTGTTGCTAGATGTCCTAACAAAAGAAAATAAGAAAGAAAAAGTGATAGATCATATGAAAAGAAGTTTGACAGAGGTGATGATAGAGATTATCAAAGTAACGGAAAATATGACAGAAGAGACAACCAAGACTACAAGGACAAAGGAAAGAAATCTTGTTACCTGGATGAGAACAAAGCTAAGAATACTGACACCGAATCTGATGAAGATATTGAGGTGGTATTTGTTTCTATGAAGGATGATTTAGATGAAGAGGAAAGGTATGTTGAAATTGCACTCATATCTAAGTTTAGTAAGAATTATGTCTAGATTATTGATAGTGGTTGTACTCACCACATGACTGGAGATAAGGAAAAGTTTGAAAAATTTGAGCATTATAATGGTGGATCAGTAAGAATGGGTAACGACTCACCTTGTCCAGTTGAAGGTAAAGGAACCATAATGTTGAATAATCTGATCAGATGTGAAAATGCATACTAGGTAAAAGGACTTAACTATAATCTATTGAGTGTTTTACAACTGAATAACATAGGTCACCGATTTGTATTTAAGAACAAAAAGGAAAATATCTTTAATGAATCAGGAAGGTTGATCGGAACTGGTGAACAAATAAAAGGTAACCTGTTCTATCTTGATGATATTAACACCACTTGTTTAATGGCTAGAAAAGAAGATATATGGTTGTGGCATAAAAGGTTATGTCATGTAAATTTTGACAACATGATTAGGATAAGAAATAAAAGGAAAGTGAAAGGCTTACCAAGCATGTCAAAGCTTGACCATGTCATGTGTAAGAATTGTCAAAAAGGTAAAATGAAAAATTCTAGTTTCAAGAGAAAAACCTACACATCTAATACTATTCTAGAATTAGTCCATACTGATCTATGTGGACCAATGAGAATAAAGAGTTACTATGGTGATAGATACTTCATTCTCTTTATTGATGATTATTCTAGAATGATAACAGTTATGTTCTTAAAAGAGAAATCAGAAGCATTCAAGATGTTTAAATGGTATAAAGCTATTGTAGAAAAACAAAGTGGTAAGGAACTAAAATGATTAAGATCAGATAGAGGAGGAGAATTTATTTCTTATGAATTCACTAACTTTTGTAATGAGCATGGAATTCAAAGACACGTTTCTGCACCAAGAACACCACAGCAAAATGAGATTGCTGAAAGAAGGAACATATCCATTATTGATTATGCCAGAAAACTAATGATTGAGAAAGGCATCACTCAAACATTCTAGAGAGAAGCTATCAGTATTGTTGTCTACACATTGAACAGAGTTCAATTGAAGAAAGACACCAATAAGACATCTTATGAGCTATGGTATGGATACACACCCAATGTAAGTTACATCAAAAAATTTGGAAGTCAATGTTATATTTTGAAAGATGATAAAAATGGAAAGCTTGACTCCAAAGGTGAAAAAGGAATATTTTTAGGGTATTCTACCAAAAGAAAGGATTATAAATGTCTTAACAAATCCTCTAACAAAATCATTGAAAGTGCAAATGTCAAAGTAGATGAATTTGCTAAGAAAAATGATGAGGAAAGAAGAAAAGAACCAGAAGACTACAATAGGTTTGTATATATTGAAGAACCTGACACTCTACCCAAGCAATAGGGTATCGCTCCCAAGCGATAGAACAATGCACCCGAGCATCAGGCTGCAAACACTAAAATTAGGAAATTGCTCAAAATAATGTCCCGAGCGATGAAGATCAAAATGAAGGTCAAGATGATGATCAAAATGATGAACAAAGAGTTGAAACAATACTTTCCAAGTATGTCAGAAGACACCATCCACAAAACCAGATCATAGGAGACAAGAAGGCTGAAATGAGAACAAGAATTAAGTCACTAAACACTAGATGTTTAATTTGTGATTTTGAGCCTAAATATGTTAATACTGTACTTGAAAATGAAGAATGGGTAAGTGCTATGAATGAAGAGATAGAACAGATTGAGAATAAAAAAACATAGACAATAGTACCTAGATCAGATGACAAGAATGCCATTGGTACCAAATAGATATTCAGAAAAAAGCTGAATGAGAATGGAGAAGTCACAAGGAACAAAGAAAGATTAGTATGCAAGGGGTATGCACAAGAATAAGGTATTGACTATGGACAAACCTTTGCACCCATTTCTAGACTAGAAGGAGTCATAATTCTACTTGCTTATGCTGCATACAAAGGATTCAAGGTATACCAAATGGATGTCAAGTCTGCATTCCTGAATGGAATACAAGAAGAAGAAGTATACATTGAACAACCAGAAGGGTTTGTTGATCCTAACAATAAAAACATGGTTTGTAGACTATACAAAGCCTTGTATGGATTAAAATAAGCACCAATAACATGGTATGAAAGACTTCACTCATATCTCATAAGTATTGGATTTGTAAGAACAAGTGAAAATAGTAATTTGTATTTAAAAGAAGATATTGATGAAAATATTTTGATTGCTGAAATATTTGTTGATGATATCATATTTGGGTGTAATGATATGTTAGGTAAATCATTTTCTAATGAAATGAATAAAGAGTTTGAGATGTCAATGTTTGGGGAGATCAAATTCTTTCTTGGTCTAAAGATTCTTCAACAAGATGCAGGCATATACATCACACAATCAAAATACATCAAGGAAGTTCTCAAGATATTCAAGATGGAAGACTCTAAGCTAGTTGGAACACCAATGGCCATTGGATGCAAGCTGACAAAGGAAGATAAGTAAACCGAGGTAAATCAGACCCTATATAAATCAATGATTGGAAAACTCATGTATGTTGTTCATACTAGACCAGATATAGCACTTGCAGTTGGAATAGTTGCAAGATTCTCTGCTAATCCTAAGGAATCACACATGACTATTGTCAAAAGAATTTTGAGATATCTAAAGAATACCAAAGACTATGACTTATGGTATAAAAGAGAAGGCAAATTTGATCTTCAAGTCTATACAGATGCGGATTGGGCTGGAAACTTAGATGACAAAAAGAGAACAACATGAGGAGCATTCTTTATGGGTGACATACTTGTCACATAGATAAGTAAGAAGCTAGGATGCATCTCACAATCTACTACAGAAGCACAATATGTGGCTTCTACTGCAAACTGCTCTAACATTGCATGGATCAAGAAATTACTAGAAGGTATGAATATGAAAATTCTTGAGCCAGTGATTATCTATTGTGATAATACTAGTGCAATAAGCATATCAAAGAACCCTGTCATGCATGCTAAGACTAAGAATATTTCTATAAAGTATCATTACTTAAAGAGAACAAGTGCAAGAGAAAGAGGTGATACTGGAATATGTTCAATCCAAGGAAAAATTAGTAGACATGTTCACAAATCCATTGCCTAATGATACATTTGAGTACCTGATAAATAGACTAGGGGTCCGACCCTTGTCTATTGGTCACTAAGCTGACTAGGAGGCTGCATCAGCCTACACATTATCAAAAGATCATTCATGTTGATGCAAGCAAAGAGATGGGCTGAAAAGATATATGAGTACACAATAAGGTACTTATCTGCACCGATCACCAGATTTATTATATTGCTGATAGAGAGGAAATTCAAGGAGTATATTATTAAAAAGAGGAAGGATATAGTTTGGCATTGGTATCAAAGGGAGAGAGTATATCCATATGAAATATCTATCATTATCAACCAAAAGGAGAGATGACTTAAGGGAGATATTATATCCACATGAGAAATATCTATTGCTATCAAAGGAAAAAGAGATATCCATCAAGGAGAGGAAAAACCAAAGGGAGAGAAAACATCAGAGAAAGATTCAAAGAAACATCCATCTAAGGGAGAGAATAAAAAAAAGTTAACATTGCTACATCCATCCAGTAAAGGGAATAAAGAATGAAGAAATTACTATGCAAGAAACAAATCTAAGCTAGAAGAGCTCACCAAGAGTCAGACATTTGTTTTGGTTATAGAAAAATAAGTTTGGTAGAAATTAATGAAACTACAACTGATATATTTCATATTCTATTAGTATTAACTATAACTAATTGAATGTTTGAAAATGTAAAGTTTACATGATCACCGAGATGCAGAAATTTAATGCAAGACATTAAATCAATTAATGTATTGTATTGTCATTGATGTCATCTTGATATAATCTTATTGGCTATATATACATATTGTAAAATACTTCAAAGAACCAAAGAGATAAAGGTTATGTTATCAGTAATGCATAAAATTTACGTATACACCAAGTGACAACAAACACCGATGGACAGTGCACACCAATAGATAGAGAACCTCAAGAAGAGTCATAGTGATACCCGAGAAAGATACCCAAGAAAGCATTACCGAGTAGAACCTAAGAGATACCCGAGAAAAACTGAATGTCGTAGTGTTGCCCGACAATCAGACAGACAGACAACCCCGATGGACAGAGATGCCTGGGGACAAGTGAATTCAAGACCAAGAAAACAAGGAGTTAAACACCGATCAGAACTAAAGTTTAGAAACAACAAAAGACTTATTTGGCATGAGCTAGATATGGAGTTAACTAATTGATTACATTATTTTCAACGACCAATTAGAAGCTATAGATAAACTAGAGATTTAAAGCTAGTTTTATTCTAGTTGTCGAGGGGAAATCTGTGGGATAAAACTAAAGCAAGAATGATGAGATTTGTGGATCATGTCAAGAACAAGAAAGACAAGGACTTATAAATGGTGAAAATCATTTCTATAAGAGAGACAATCTAATTCATTATGAATTGGGGGGAGAATAGAAGAGGATGCTGAAGAGAATACTAGTGAAGATAAGAAGTCTTCATACAGTCCTGATCAAACAAGCTGAAGAGCATAGCTAAAGTTTTCTGTGGACACCAAGCAACAGAGAAGGAACAACATCATCGAGTAGAAAGAAGTGGAGCAAAGGAACAAAAAAGAAACATTGATCAGAAAGGTACTATGAGCTTACAATAGATCTGAACATCTACAAGATTAAGTTGTATTTATGAACAGATCATATATTGATTCAGTTTAACCATTGATTCAGAAAATCTCTTAACATAGTGGGATTTAGCTATCCTTTATATATTGAGATACATCCCAAGGAGTATCAAAAAATTTCTCATGAACATAGCATAGTGAAATTCTAGATATCAAGTGACATATTATTATACTTAAATCCTCTAACAAGGTTGCACTTAACAGTGTGTTTTTAACCTTTAACAAGGTTGGCTCTTCACCAAGCTCACTTTAGAAGAGTGAAAATTTTGGGTTACTGGTCCCAAGTGGTTTTTCCCCTAACAGGGTTTCCATATTAAAAATCCATGTGTCAAATGTGTATGTGGTTCATTGCTTTAATGTTTTTCTTTACACATCACTAAAACAAGATTGATAGGTAAACAATAAGTTATTTACTGTATTTTGGTAAAGACTAGACTGTTATTAGGTAAAGCTTAAGAAAAAGGATAACAATGAACTCCAAGCAGTAGTTATTTGATAAGATTATTTAAAGGCATACATCTTGTAGGACTGAAGATAACTAGAGGTTTTTATTTGTGGTATAATATTTTGGGTTGATTTATCAGATTAATAATGAGGCCACTGATTCACACCCCCTCTCGGTTATTCTAACAAGGAAAATCAATTATGCATCCACTCATGACCTCTCTTCATATCATCTCCAAAACTTTAGCATAATGCCAACAATCTCCCCCTTTGGCATTGATGGCAAAAACTTCTGAAAATGATCTCAAAAGATCTTGCATTGCATACATACTACAATATCATTCTCAAATCATACTTAAAGCATACTCCCCCTTACATTATGCATGCTATATATATATCACACAACATTTCATCATTCTCATACATCATTCTCCCCATTTTTGTCGATAATGACAAACAATTATAAGTACTTACCAGTATTAGATTTGGTCAAAAGTTTCCTTGAAGTTGATCTTTGTTGAATCTAGTGATATGTTCTAAAACTTCTGTAACTATTCCATAGATAGGATATGTCCATGTATAACCAATGTTGTTCCTTCCATATCATTCAAAGTGTTCACCTCTTGTTGACTTAGTATTATATTTGCATTTCTCACATGTTGTTGCATGAGATCCATAGTGGGAGCGAGATAGGCCTCTACCTCCATAATTGATAATATTTGATTATCTTTCTCATCTTGCAACATCTTCATGTTGTTTTAAATTATCTTCACCTTACCAATGTATATTGAAACTGAACTGGTTAGAGGATCAAATTTTGTAATTAAATCATCAAGTTCTTGTTGGGCTTCCTCTCTCTTCTTCTCTAGATCCTATGTAAAGGATGTAACCTTGGAAAATTTTACAAAGGCATTTCCATTCTCCCTTATATTTTCCTTCATTTTATTTACTAGAATTGCAAGTGACTCTTTTTCCACTGTTATGGTCTCTTTCAACTTGTCAGCTTGTTGTCTTTCATATTATTTCATTGCTAACTCCATAGGTGTACTCTTCAAGTCAGGTACTTGATCAGAAACAACCTTGAAAAATATATACCCAATTGATTAATAGGATTATCTTTTTTTTTTCATATCTCACATTAGGTACTAAATTCTTGGTTATGTTTCTGGCTCTTTTAAGTATTCTGACCTTCTTTTTATTTTCACTCAACTTGTTCCTTTCATCTTTCTCCCTGAGTGTATTTGAAATTTTCAATAGCTCTTTGGGGCTCATCTGAGTAATATTAAAAGTTGTTTGCATCTCTTCTTCTTCATATTCTTCTAAACTAGTTGTCCTTTGTTTTTCTCTTCTTTATTATGCTACCCTCACTGGTTAGATCTATTTTTATCTTCATTGAAAGTATATCTTCATCCTTCTTATGACTTGTCTCTTTCTCATCAATTTATTCTAGAATATCAGATATAACATTATCTATGACTTCATTAATCTCTTCATTTGCATGCTTCTTTTTTTTCTTGCCTCTTTAACCGATTTGACTTCATCAACAATCTTAGAATTCACAACCTTTGTCAATAAATCCACTCTCTCATTTTTTACTGATTGAGTATCTCCAATGAGAATTCTTATAACTCTTTTCTTTGTCTTAGATTCTTCTCTCATTGCTTCAACTGTCAACTTTATCTATTTGGTAGATAGTTCAGGTTTCAAAAGTGTAAGTTCTTGTTCCATCATTACTATGTCAATCTTCAGAGCTTCTCTCCATATTTTTTTTATTGCATTAAACAATTCTTTAGGTACAAATTTTTAAAGTTTACTAGGTGAATAACAAAAAGTGTAAAATTTTTACAACTGCATCTTCAATCTTCCTTTTCTCTTCACTATCAAAATTGTCAAAGTGAGTTCATACTTTTATCATATTTCCATGTTATTTGATATCTTTAACAATGTTCTCAAGAATGTTAGAATTGTCAATTTTGTCAGTTTCTATAGTAGTAGACTTTTTCCTATAATCTATTCTGACCTTTTCTCCTTCAACCTTTTCTTTACCTTCCTTCTTCCTTTTTGACTCTTTGTAGCCTGATGTCTTTTCTTTCTTTCTTTTGTAAGTTCCCTAAATAGTTTATGGTGTCTTTTTCTCTGTCTTATCCTTAATAGAAGTAGATGTAGATCATTTCAGTACTTAACTCCTTGTTACTCTCTGAGGTGTAACCTCTTCTAATTAAATTCCAGTATCCTTGACTCCTGCAGTAGATGTGCTTGCTTCCTCAATTTCCATTTTATTTCTGATTCTTGTCATCATTTAACGCGTAATGCCACTCATTTTGGATAAATAATTAACTTGATTTCTGAGATTTCTTTGTATTATCGGTGCTTTCAACTCATTGTAGTTTTTTAATGACGACTCTTCATAAGTTCCAAATCTAGGTTTTGAAGTATTAATCAGTTTAGATAACAAAACATCAGCATTAATAGTGACTAGATCACCATCAACTTCATAACCCATGGCAGGCATCTGACATGTTCTAGGTTGTACTAATTTTAACATCAAGTATCTATATCTACTAGAAAATAGATATCATCTTTATACTTCTCAAAAATACTGGTTGGGATTCTCTCTCTTAAGTTCATTTTACTTTGGAAATATTTAAAATAACCCTACATAACCGAATCAAAATTGTTTCCTAAAGTCCTTATGCATTGTTTAATCTACATTACTACCGGTCTATCCTTTGACCATGTAATAGAACCTATTCGAGGAAAAGTATTCTGAAAGTAAAAGAACATATATACCAGGAGTGATCCATATTTGAATGACTTCTTATATTTCTTGATTCTCTCCATGTTAAAAAAGAATTGACTCCTCAACATCTCACAAATATCATATTTTGCATTTTCCTTTACCATTCTGTATGCATCATGAATAGATCCACCAGGTATACTATTCAATCGACTAGATTGATATATTTTGTATCCAATCACCATTGAAGTGAATCTCACCTCATTGTCAGTTATATCCTTTATAGTCATGGCTTTGTGATCCTTTTTGGATTTGGTTAAACAAGTAACTTGATTTACGACAATAGTTCATAGAGTAGGTACTTCACTGGTTGCACAAAATCTAGTAACTCTATGGATTAACTCTTTATAAATATTGAGAGGCTTATCTAGCCAAATAAATTGATCATTAACTTTTCTAAGAACATATCTCATCCATTCTAGATGAAATTCATCAGGTATTTCAGTAGCATAAGTAAAATATTTTTGAACCTGATGCATGTGTTCATCTTTTACCTTCACACCATCGATCAACTTCGTAAATTCATTTTAGATTTCATTAGTTCCCATTTCTTCCAATTTTCAATAAATAAATGAAGAATATCTTCAGTTAACAATACACCATAAGGCATCGAAGATAGGGAACCCATTGGATCATTTTTTTTTCTGTCATCGGGTGTAACTTGAATACGAGTCTTGTCTCATCAGTTATTTCAACCAAAACTGGGGTATCCATGATGTTAACAATTTAATAAGCAACAAAAATGATTCTTTTAAGTATATTTTTAGTTCAAGCTATAAATCTAACTGTACCGATTAGAGTATCTTACCCAACATCTTAGTCCACAATCACAAATATATCTCTCTATGGAATGTAACCAAATTTTCTCTAGTAAACTTTTTTAGAATACAAAGTGATAAAATATTTTACTTTCTCATATATATAACATTTGATAATGTAGTCTTTTGACATAAAGGTCAAATAGTGTTTTCCATCGAACACAATGGTTAAAACATAACACTTGATATATGCACATGGACACTTTTATCTTCACTAACCATCATTAATTCACAAATATCCATCTCATAATGTATATAAATCTTACCATTGATGAAGTAAGGGGATTAGAAAATGATTTGAATTTAGGTGCTCCCCCTAAGAAAATAATGTTCTTAGTTTACCGATGGATTCTCCACATTTCCTAAACTTGTGGAGTTCTCAATTAAAGATGACGAATTCAATTCTCCTTTCCTCACCCATGTCTTCTTCATATCCTTCATTATTTCATCAACATTTACAGTTTCTTTTCCTTTTGAATTTTCATCATTGGTCACCAGTTGACCTCTAGTATACTTTCTTTCTCTACATGACCTAGCAAGATGACCAACCTTGTTACAAACATAAAAAACTACACCTGTTTGGTTCCAAGGACCTCAATTGTCTTGGTATGACCTCAATTTGAAAATCACAACCATGTGTCCATATTTGTTACATTTAGAACAAGTAACATCTGATCGGTTACCTTGATTGATAGGTCTCTGACTATTGTAGTCATGACCATTGGTTGTTTTTTCTCATCCTGCACTCATTATACTTATGCCCAAAGTTATTGCAATAGTAACAAGATCCATGAACTTTATTAGATCTACCAATGTATTTATCAGTTCTAACATAAGAGTTTTGGGATCTAAGAGTATATTAGTAGTATGTCCTACCTTATGACATCCCTGCCAACATATATTAGTAGTATGTCCTACCTTATGACAATTGAAAATTACCAGTTTATGCCTTGTCTTTCCATTATTTTTGTTCACCTTGGGTGTTGATTTTCTTTCATCATTCATTTCCTTGGTGCCACTAGATTCACCAGATTCAAATTTTGTAAAACCTAAACCATGTTTTTCTCCATTCATCCTTTATTTTCCAAGTTGTTCATCTAGTTTAACAGAACTCTTACTAAATTTATCCAGTAGATCATTTGAAACTTTTAGCTCTTCTTTTAACTTATCATTCTATTTCCTTATCCCTTCATTCTCTCTTTCAATATCATCTTTATCTCCATCTGTATCATGTAAGTTTTCTTTCAATGTAGCAACCTCTTGCTCTGATCTAAATAGTTTCTCCAAGTTTTATGTTAGGGTTCCATCTTTAACTTTTAGGGCATCTTCATTAATTTTCTTGGCACTATCAGCAACTCTTCTTCTTTCAATTTCTTCAACCATCCTCATAGAATGACATTCAAGTTCCCTTTTCATATTTTCCACATCACTTTTAAGTCCATTATTTCTATCCATCAGATCTACAAGTGCTTCCTCAGATTCTTCATATAAACTACCTTCAGACAGATGTTCAATGTAGTCTTGACTTTCACTCAACTGCTCAGTAAGCTTTCTTCTCTTAGAAAGGGAATGCCTTAGCTTATCCTTTAGTTCATTGATAACCTAGCATGTATCATCAAGTTTCTTTTCATACTTGTATCTATACATGTTGACTTATAGGGATCTTTTCCTCAAGATATTAGACTTATCACCAAAAGGACCTAAGCTCTGATACCAATTATTGTATAAGTTGTGACTTAGAGGGGGGATGAATCAGTACAAATAGGTACTGACCTAATTCAACCACCAATCTGATCAACTACATAAGAAACTTCTTAACCTTAAAGCATATGAATGAAATAAATAAATAATAGTAAATAATATCAAGCATCCACAAATTTAGCAATCATAACACAAATATTTTTCTCGTGGAAACCCTTGTCAGAGGGAAAACAACCACTGTGGGGATGACTCCCACAAGCCCAATAAAAATAGTAAATGAATTTTCCCTGTTAGGAGATACAAATACCCTTTATGAGGGTTCACCCTATAAGAAGTAATTATTACACTGTTAGGAGTACAATAAGATCATTTATGATCTACCTCGCTAGAGGATTTAAAACCTCAATAAAGTTGTCACCCTATTAAAATATTTAAAAATAAGAACCTATTAGAGTTCACCTTGTTAGAGGATTTGACCTGCTGCAACTGTTAGGTAATAACAAGATTGTTGATCTCTAGAATGGCAATGATTGCCTATCAAATCCTTTTCAGTTCTCTATATTTTATACTTTGTATATTCTCTCTTCTCTCTGATCATAACTCCAATATGAAATCATAAAACCCTAATCACCCAAACAACTTAAAAAAAAACAACAACAACTCCTCAAGTTATTCTCTTCATTTTCCCTTAAATAAACAACTTGCACCACATTAAGATTGATCTTCAAGTTTCTTTCCCGCGATAGCACCATGTGTCAGATTGATAATCTCGAAGAGATAAATTATTTACCATGACCATGTTAGGTCAAGATAATATCTGTGATTTTCCATCTCCAAGATAACAAAACATACTTTTTACTTCTCCAATGCAACTCCTTAAATCTTGTAACATATAAAAATGATGTGTGGTATAAAATTGTATGTAAGATATAATAACGTGATATATATAAGAATGGAAGGTCACCAAAATGTAATGGAAGAAATGGTGTTAATGTATGTGTGTGGGGTGTGGGAAGATAAGATTTCCCTCTTAATCCTAAATTCATAAAGGGAAGATCCAAATTGATTAATCCCCAAAGAAAGGATCAATACATAAAGGAATCAACCTATTAAGAATAGGGATAAAGAGAAAAACCCTAGGTTTTGTCCTATAGAAAAGAATGTGTAATAGATCTAGAAAGATCAAAACCTTAATTGAAATGAATTAGAAGATAAATAATAACCCTAAAATGTAACAGATATGAAGAATGCTATTTTCGGGTGTTTGCATTGAGTTTTCAGAAGTTCTGCAACCGAATCGGGCACAGAAACACTGAGACAGAGAAAACCCAGAAATCTTTTCCAAATCTGGCTCAGGTCAATTTTGACCCAAAACAAAATGTTGATCCTGACCCAAAATAGAAATTTTATTCTAACCCAAAATAGAAATTTGACCTTGACCTACACAGTCTGACGAAAAATCTATTTTTGGATCCCGAAAGTTTGCCAAAAAGGGTACCTGGATTTGCACTTAAATCTGTTGTCTTGAACCTGTACCTACAATAAAAATGGTTTTGTTTGTTGGGGGAGGGGTTTTCCTTAGTCAAACCCCAATTTAGGAATTAACCTTGAAATCAATAATTTAAATAGAGAATGCTAGCAATTAGTAGAAGTAAATCTAACAATGAAGCTATGATATTCAATAGATATGCAATTGTATTTAGAATGTAAACAAGTATGAAAATATGAAAGCTTGGGCTCAATATTAGAAACCAAAAACCTCCATGATTGTGTGCTTCGAATCCACCTTGAAGTAAGAATGAATGAAACTTGAGGATGCACGAAGGATCTTGAAGAAAGATCACACCACCATGATGGATAGATCTAGGGTTTGAATGATGGATCTTGAATGCTTGAACCAAATTTCTTCAAAGGCTTGAATGATTGAATCTCTAATCTTCACTGGAGAACTTGAATGCTTGATAGGAAGAATTGAAAACCTTAGTTGAACTTTGAAAACTTGAGGAGAGTCTTGGATTGTTCGTTATGATTATGCTTAGTTTTTTTGTTAGAGAAAATGAGAGGAGAAGGCTTCCTTATATACCAATCTAGGGAACAATCTTCTAAAGAGGCCTTCATAGGAGAATTAAATTACAATTAGACCTATACCCCTAGAAGAGGACCTATATTAAAGATAATTTAAGATTCATCACTTCGGAACCCAAAACAACCGACCCGAAAGCGGGAAAATGAACTTTTGAATGTCCCCTGGCAACCGTCAAAATTTCCAATTGGAAAGGGGGACCTAGGTTGAGGTTGAGGTTGACCCTAACCTAGGTTAGGTTCAAGGTTGACCTTGACCTAGGGAGTCAAAACCCCTGGAAAATGTGCCAGGTGGGATAAACAGTGTCCAGAGAGGCTCAATCAAGGTCCTGAATAGGCACAGAAGATGGAGAGGGTGCAAAAATGAGAGGAAAACATGATGATGTCCTAAAACACCCCCTAAGGAGGGATAAATTTTATTAACATGGAAGTGCTTCCATTTTAAGATGATACATTAAGCCCCCACTTTAGCGGGAGTATGGAAATCGAACATACTCGCGGTAAAGTTAGAAGAAAGACTCCAGTGGATCGCAACGAGGTAGAACATCACTTAGTCAAGGAAATGAGCCCCCAAACCAAGGATTCTAACTCAAAATTCATGCACAAAGGTATGAAAGAAAAGAGAAAATAATCATAGAAAGTATAAATGACTACATAAGCAAGACAAGAGCAACACTATAAATAACATAGCTTCATGATCTAATCCTACTAGCATGAAAGCGAAAGAGAGAAAGAGAAAGTGGTTACCTTGCCTAGTAAGATGCCCACCTTACCATGAATCACCAAGGAGGGAGATCCCAATAGGCTCACCCATAAAATTTTCTTTGTAATTGTAATGCGTCTTCTGATAGCTTTTGGAATACCCATAGATCTACATTCTTGTATCACTATGGAATATAAAATGCATGTCTTTTTAGGATTTAGAAACTTATGTGCATTACCTTCCAAGGATTTAGCATATTTGAATTTTAAAAATGTGTATCTCTTCAGGATTTAGCAACTTATGTGTGTTACCTTCCAAGGATTTAGCAAAAATAAAAGTAGGAATGGGTGTCTCTTCAAGATTTAGCAACTTATGTGTGTTACCTTCTGAGGATTTAGCATGTTGTTAAATGTAAACTATAGGATAAGGGAGACCCTATATATTCCCCCCTCTTTATTGTGGCTACCTAATAGACATGATAAGGAAGAGAAAGGAGGATACCTACTTCACAAAGTAAGGAGATATCTTGTTAGAAACAATGTACACTATAGTTTTAGCAAAGAGTATTGACCCTTACATCTAGGAGCATAGATAATCATGAAAAGGATTTGTCACTTATGGAAAAAGGATCCTCAAAGAGAAAGATATCTTATCAATAAGACTCCCACCATAGAGGATTTCTTAGGATAAAATTGTTAATCTCTAAGTTTTGTTGATGATTAGTGACCAACACTTAGTCATTCACTTAGGTAGTTTTAGTTGGCTATCACTATGGCCGAGCTAAAAATAAGCAAGGCCAAGCAACATTGCCAAGCAATTTTTAGTTTGCCTAGTTACATTGCCGAGATGAGTAGCATACAGAGATGTTAAGTGCCGAGTAATAGAGAATTCAAGTGCCGAGTAGAACCATTTTTGTATACATGTCTAGAATGATTCAAACTTCGAGGATAAGTGATCTGGCCAACTTGTATAATCTTTTTGGGCTGACTTATGTATGCATTTAATATTCTTCTACAGAGTTAGTTATGCATTTAATTGTTTTATCCTATGCATGATCTATTGTAAACATTAATTGTAATACCATCAAGGTATGGGTATTAGATCTTGATTGTTGATCTAGATCTTGCTATCAGAATTGAACAGATATATTAGATTGCTTCTAAACCCTATTTTGTGTGTGTAAGAAGAGAGGAGACAAAGTGTGTGGTGACTGCATTTTGAAGTGAAATGCACAGAGGGTTATTTTGTTAAGAAGCAAAGATCAAGCAGAGTGACAACACAGTGAACATCAGAGTAAATTTATATTAGATTGTGAGATCATAGAAGGTACTGGAAAGAGGAGATCCATCATCAGTATCAGAGTGCATAATGAAGGATCAATACTTGAGACATTCTAATCATTGTATCAGGTGAAAATGTCTTAACAGAGTGGTTCTAGCATACCTTTCTTAATCTTCTAACAGAGTGCTTACTTTATTGTAAGTTGAAATCCTTTTATAGGGTAGATTGTAATGATCTTTAGCTCTTAACTGGGAAGACCTTTAATAGGGTAGATTGAATTTTGTAATCAAATTTTGTAGCCTTAACAGGCACACTTTATTACTGCAGTAGTGGAGAATTTTGTGGGTGTCATCCCCACCCTCGTTTTACCTATTTGGGTTTCTGGGTTACCAAGTTCTTATGTTATGTGCTATTTATTTCATTGTGTGGATGCTATCTGAGATTACATTAGATTCATATATGCATGACTATGGATCAGTTTGTTTTAAGTGTTTAATTTTGAAGATTTGATTCACCCACCCCCGCTCTCAGTATGTTGCTTTCCCATTATAGTATTTCCAAAAAAAATATCATCTTTCAAAGAAAATTAAAGAGAGAACCAAGATTTAATCATCAAGCCCCCTAAGATAAAGAGGAAGTGGAATATTGGAATGAAGGAATCAAACTCTAACCCAAAACAAGGGAAAGAGTTTATAAAGAACATAATTTGAAAAATAAAGAAGATATGATGACCTAGGACAATCACCTCTCATATAAGAGGGTATCCATAGCCAAAACAAAAGTCTTTATAAGGAAATAATGTTACAGAATAAACAAATTCCACTAAGCTAAGGAAAGTAGATCCTTAGACATAGAGAAAGAAGGAAAACCTTTCCCCCCAGGGATGAGACCAAGGGATATACCAATTATATCAAGAGATGTTGTAACAAAGAGATATCTTTACGAAACAAATGTCCTAGAAAAGATATCATGAATATTAGAAGAGAGCTATGGATTATTATGAGCGAAGGAAGTATGTACCATGATACAAAACCATAGGGGTAGAATATAGAAAGGATATCCAATTAAGCTCAAAACAAAATACATGCTAAGAGCATAATGGATCCTAGAAAAAAATGGAAGAGATACCTCTTGCCCCCGAGTAAAGAGACAAGAGGGAGAAAGATCTATATTATTTAAGAATGAGGGGTATGCCCTGTATGAGAATTATGAAGAAATTTTAATACTGCACGAGAGTGAGATATAATTTTTGAAGCAACTCTTTCTCTAACATACATCTTGAAATGCACACAATCAGCAAGTAAATGTCTATTACTATAATTAAAAGGATTTTTGTATTTGGAGAGAGTATCTTTCGGCATAGGTTTAAATATTTATTTATTAGAATTCATTAATTGAACATAGACCTACTTAGCCACATATTGAGGAGTATCAGGGTAATCGAAGGAAGGTGGTGGAAGGAGAATATGAAGAGGAGGGCGACGATCAAAATCAACCACCTCAAGTTGAGATAGTGGAAATCCTAGACCATGCTTATCTTTTTTAGGGGATAGATGAACCAGATATTTAATACCATGTTCATTAAAACCAAGCCCTAAACCCTTATAACCTTTTTTAGCCACCATATTGTATCCAGTAGTGTACATATCTTGTAAAGCTTCTACAGGAGGTGATTGTTTACTGTGATCATGATAAAATGTTGTGTAACGCGGAATGATAGGTTTAGAAGAAGGTTCTTTTCTCTTCCCTTTAATATCATCATGGATTGGATAAGAAAAGGAACGTAAATCAAAGAATTATTGAACATCTGCATCACAAACCATAGTTTGAGCCCTATCACAAGTGTGAGAATAACTAGGGATAGAAGATGGAGAAATAGGAGTAGGAATATTAGGAACTAGATTAGGAAGGATAGGATGAGGATTAGGAAGATTAGGAACTAGATTAGGAATGATAGGAATAGGATTAGGATTAGGAAGATTAGGAAATGGGGTATCATCTACCCAATTCTTCACATAATCCAAAAGAGCAATAAGTCCACTACACAAATCCTTAATGAAAGTTTTGAAATTAGGAAGATTAGTATTAGTTAATCTCAAAATAGCATGAGCAAATGAAACATGAAGAGTAACAAACATGAGGAAATGGATGATACTTTCAAAAACATCATAAGTACTATAAAGAGATGCTAAAATAAGAAGAATGAGTAAAATAATCACACACCAAAGCATCTTAAAGATCTTCATAGTGAATGAAATGCAAGAAATGTTTTTGTATTTTTATGAGTATGTAGAATTTTTTGTATTTTAAAATGCATGAGCATATAAGAAAACTAATTTAGTATGTATGCAAAAGCTAGTCTCTAAGGAGAAGAGGCAAAGAATCTAACACCAAAAAGAAAGAGTTTTCTATCGCGGTTTCAACAAAATGTAACATATAAAAATGATGTGTGGTATAAAATTGTATGTAAGATATAATAATGTGATATATATAAGAATGGAAGGTCACAAAAATGTAATGGAAGAAATTGTGTTGATGTATGTGTGTGGGATGTGGGAAGATAAGATTTCCCTCTTGATCCTAAATTCATAAAGGGAAGATCCAAATTGATTAATCCCCAAAGAAAGGATCAATACATAAAGGAATCAACCTATTAAGAATAGGGATAAAGAGAGAAACCTTAGGTTCCGTCCTATAGAAAATAATGTGTGATAGATATAGAAAGATTAAAATCTTAATTGAAATGAATTATAAGATAAATACTAACCTCAAAATGTAACAAATCTAAAGAATGTTATTTTTGGGTGTCTGCACTGAGTTTCCAGAAGTTCTACAACCGGTTCGGGCATAGAAATACTGAGACGGAGAAAACCCAGAAATATTTTCCAGATCTGGCTCAGGTTGATTTTGACCCCAAAAAAAAATTTTGATCCTGACCCAAAAAAAAAGTCAATTTTGACAGAAAATAGAAAGTCGACCTTGACTTGCACAATTTGACAGAAAACCTATTTCTGGATCTTGAAAGTTTGCCAAAAAGGGTATTCGGATATGCACTTAAATCTATTGTCCCGAACCTGTACCTGCAAGAAAAATGGTTTTTTTGTTGGGGGAGGGGTTTGCCTTAGTCAAACCCTGATTTAGGAACTAACCTTGAAATCAATAATTAAAATAGAGAATGCTAGCAAGTAGTAGAAGTAAATCAAACAATGAAGCTATGATATTTAATAGATATGCAATTGTATTACGAATGTAAACAAGTATGAA
Organism: Thuja plicata; assembly: GCA_018584345.1. Taxonomy (NCBI): domain Eukaryota; kingdom Viridiplantae; phylum Streptophyta; class Pinopsida; order Cupressales; family Cupressaceae; genus Thuja; species Thuja plicata. The sequence goes on along the minus strand of MU225611.1, from coordinate 863,473 downwards.
AATATGAAGGCTTGGGCTTAATATTAGAAACCATAAACCTTCATGATTGTATGCTTGGAATCCAACTTGAAGGAAGAATGAATGAATCTTGAGGATGCACAAAGGATCTTGAAGGAAGATCACACCACCATGATGGATATATCCAGGGTTTGAATGATGGATCTTGAATGCTTGAACCAAATTCCTTCAAAGGATTGAATTCTTGAATCCTTGATCTTAAATGGATAAGTTTAATGCTTGAGAGGAATACTTGAAAACCTTATTTGAACTTTGAAAGCTTGAGGAGAGTCTTGGATTGTTCATTATGCTTATGCTTAGTTTTTTGGTTAGAGAAAATGAGAGAAGAAGGCTTCCTTATATACCAATCTAGGGCACAATATTCTAGAGATGCCTACATAGGAGAATTAAATTCCAATTATACCTATACCCCTAGAAGATGACCTATATTAAATATGATTTAAGAGTCATCGCTTCAGAACCCAAAATAGCTGACCCGGAAGCGGGAAAATGAACTTTTGAATATCCCCCAGCAACCGAAAAATTTTCCAATTGGAAAGGGGGACCTAGGTCGAGATTGAGGTCGACCCTGACCTAGGTCAAGGTTGAGGTTGACCCTGACCTAGGTCAAGGTCAAGGTCAAACTTGACCCAGGGAGTCAGAACCCCTGGAAAATGTGCCAGGTGGGATAAACAATGTCGAGAGAGGCCCAATCAGGGTCCTAAATAGGCACAAAAGCTGGAGAGAGTGCAAAAATGAGAGGACAACATGATGATGGCCTAAAACACTCCCTAAGGAGGGATAAACATTCTTAACATGGAAGTGCTTCCATTTTAAGATGATACAAATCTATCTTAAATGCTTGCATCAATCGTACAAATACAAATACATTGGATGAATAACCTTTATTCCACATCATCATATCATTAGAAATGATCACATATACTTTACCACTCGTCATTGTGTAATCACCTAACTGATTAATCAAGAACATAAGAGTTCTACCTGTCTTAGTGACTATAACACTGAAACCTTGATCACCACTCAACCAAGTAAGTTGTGATTGGAATCATAGATTCCTCATACCATATACATATTGTATCTCTAAGAACAACATCTGAATCATCTCTTAACTTGACCGCTACCACAATCTATTTAATACTTTTCTTCTTGAACATCACTCAACCTACATAGTTGATCTTTTCTTTATCGATCATGTACAGTGTTTACCGATCAGTGTAAACATGATATCTAAATACATTTCCATCAAGGATAACCAATTATGCATCCACTCATGACCTCTCTTCATATCATCTCCAAAACTTTAGCATAATGCCAACAATAGTAAAAATTCCCAAATAGAAAAACTAAAATGATATACCTATTTATGTACGTGTGTATGTACTTGTTACCAGAACACACTTTTCACCAACTCTGATATATCTTCAAGTACCAGGAAATTAGTAAGTCACAAATGTTCTTAAAAATAATGGATATGAATCAAAACCACAATAAAATCCGTAGCATCATGAAAATCTGTGAAAAATGTAAGCATCATCATCTCTATTCAGTCACAAAAAGAATCAAAGATGAACATATCTATATTCACCATGTGATCATTGAGAATCAAAACATGCTACAAAATTGATCAACATAATCAATATCTAAAAAACATGAACAATCCATGAACTTCCAATCAATAAGAATGAAAATATGTATAAACCATGACCCATCATAAATGTCACAAATCTTTCACATGTCAAAGAATTATCATTAAAAAAGATTATGAATGCATGAAATCAATAACCAATACAATGTCAAATTCTCCCCTAAAAATCATTGTTTGAGAATCAAGAACAAGGAAATTTATCAAGGCTACATAGATAAACATGTATTACAAGAATGTGCTAGAGATACCAATGCATCATACATTGATTTCAAGTAGTCTCATAATGCCAACACTTCCTGGAGGGGTAAATATAACCATGAAATACTCCCCCTCACTTCAATACCTGGTAGAATTTATTGTAGTAAAGTGAGAGGAAAGACTCCTAGTCTTTCTCTCAAAGCTTCAAACATGGCTTTAGGAAATGGCTTAGTAAAAATATCAACTACTTACTCCTTGGTACTAACATAATCCAAAACTACCTCATTGGCAAAAAACTTTTCCCGAAGAAAATGATATTGAATGTCAGTGTGTTTTGTGCATGAATGTTGAACATGATTTTTAGAGATATTTCTTGCACTAGTGTTGTCACAAAAGATATGAACTAGTTTAGGAATAGTTACTTATATATCTTTTAAGGTTTGAACCATACATATGACTTGATTACAACAAGATACAAGTGCAATATACTATGCTTCAACAATAGATAAAGTTACTGATTCCTATTTTTTTCTATTCCAAGAAACCAATCTACCTCCTAAGAAGAAAGCACCACCGTATGTGCTTTTCCTTTCATCAATACAACCTGCCCAATCAACATTAGTATAGGAAACTAAATCAGAATCATTAAAATGAGATGTCTTTGGAGAAGATTGAAATCTTGAAACCAAAGAAACTGAATGCATAATATTAGTTCCAGTGGAAACTAAATACAAAAGGCTACCTATCATAAACCTATACAAGGTATGACCTACATCAGTTTGTTCAACATCTAGTTTAAGTTTGTAGCCTGTTTCCATGGGTGTACTAACAAGTTTGCATTCATCCATTTGAAATTGTTGTAACATACCTTTAGCATATTTAGTTTGAGATACAAAAATGTCTTTCTCAAGTTGACTGACTTGATTGATGGGGAGGTCACCTTACTATCCTGGATTCCTACTCTCTTCTAGGAATCTTACCTTGGACCCTATTCACTTCAGGATCCTTTAGACTCACACTTGAGTCTCTTAGGGTTCCTCTCAGACCCTAACCAGAAGGACTTATATTCTCTCTCTCTCCTATGCTTCCTACCCACCGAAAAGTCTCCCTCTTCACTGTATCTTACTCTTCATGACTGAATACAGTCAGTCATGCACCTTCTCCTTCTATCTCCCTCTCCTACAAGTTCTCTAGCCGGACCATTTAGCTC
>MU225611.1:812501-840447 GCA_018584345.1 Thuja plicata | reverse complement strand
ATTTAATTAATTGAATATTCTCTCAAAAATCTTATCTCTGTTCAGAAATAGAATCTTTGAATTAATTGTGCTTTAAAGAGAAAGAAAACAATTAAAATCAAATAAAACAGAATTAAATCAGAGAAAGAAAACAGTTTAAGCAGAGAGAAAATAATTTATTGTATTCTTTTGAATAAAGCTTTCTATTTTGAACTGGCTTTTCTATCTGTTTTATTTCAAAGAGGAAACTTTCTATTCTGATCATCTCTGAGTCTATAAAAGAAGTCTCATTCTTCATTCAAAACCCCACTTACTTTCATGCATTGTTAGAATACTGAATTACTGTCACATTTCTTGATAATCTCATATAGAATAATCTCATTTTTGCAATAAGATAGTTTCAATTTCTAGAATAATTACATTGAAATCATGTCTTAGATTATTTTACATCTTTTCAATTCTTAGAATAACTATGCATTGCATTGCATTCATGGAGAAAAATCCTTCGTTCCTAGATTGGTCTATGGTTGTGAGACTCTCGTTCTGAGAGCAATTTTGAAAACCCTGTCTGGATAGAAGGCAACAGGTCAAATCATGCAGGTAGACAAGATGAATAATCTCATATTCAGTCTTGTGTGTATCTGGTGAAGAAGGACTATGTTGAAGTGTATGGTTGATTAACAAGGCCAAATTTACCACATACATCACCAAGTAAAATTGTCTTCAAGTAATTATCTGTAACTATCATGCAATTGTGCTTGACAAATTGTTAAGCAAAACCCTTAGATAGAAATACTTCATGCACTTGGCATCTACGAGAGTCTAGCTCCCTCCAAAATTTGATGTTCAGAGAGTGGTTCAAAAAGAAGAGGAATCTCCTATCACCATTCTTAATCAGAAAATGCACGACATGAGGTAGGAAATCATGCAACTTAGGAAGGAAAAGGAACAATCCACAAACAAGTATTCGCTCAAAGCTATATGCCTTTTTCCCTTTGATCAGAATATATATATATGCCAGTGTTCCCTCCCAAGGTAAAAATTCCCAAGTATGAAAAATATGATGGAAATGATGACCCTGAAGATCATGTGAAATAATTTTGCGCTCTTAGTATGGAATTTATGCACGAAAAATCATATCTTATGCATTTTTCTCTAGGAGTCTCGGTGGCCAAGCCATGAGTTGGTTTTCCAAGCATGAACCGGGCATTCAAACATATGATCAACTCATCCAACGATTCATAAACTTTCATACTGCACATTGACCTAATGTGGGGTTACAACAAGGTTTGTGCATTAAGTTGTGGGTTTAGGTTAATAGACCCTATAATAAACATTAACATATTGAAACCAAGAACTTGAGGAGTGAAACCCTAGAAAAGTTTTACTAAATAAAATACAAGGGTTCAAGTGCATATAGTATAAGCTTTGAGAAAGAAAGAAAACTAAAGAACTCCAACTCAGGTTACCAAAAGCAAGGTAGGATTTAAAATGTATGAAAGAAAATATTATAATACAAAACCCTTCTTAACAAATAAGAAAACAAACAAGTATGATCAAATAAAGACACAAAGTTTAAACATTATTCAAATCCCTTAACAGACACGGGTGACTTAGGAATAAACAATAAGTTTCCAGAGCCTAACAAACTGCTTTACAAAAGCCAACTTGAAATAACAAAAAAGGATTAGGAGTAAATCAAACAAGTGCATAAGAGAAGAAAACACCTGGCAGAACCCACTGTCAACAAGCTTCCTATAACCCCATGATATCTTCTCTTCATGTCCTTCCAAAATGCTTCCTCAAACTCTTCACAACATGTTATTTCATTATGGTGACTTCTTTCAACCAACAATGTTCTTTTTTATAACACAATAACCAACATCGACAAACTGAAAAACATATCTTACAAATGATGCCCAGTTTCAATGGTTCGTTCCCTAGCTCGAGAAGAGCTTAGGGTTTCTTTAATCAAAACAAAGAAATGAATTCACTAAGCAATGTGTTACAACATAAGCATGTCGATAAAGAAGGCATGTTAATCAATGTCATTTAACTCAACTTAATGTCAACATTATTAGTACCCCTTTGGTGCTTAATGTTGTGCCAAATAATATTTAGACAATTTCCTTCACACTTAGGCAATGCCAACCAAAAGGATTGCCATAATCGAAGTTAAATGTGATGTAAATTAAATATGCCCCCCTTCTCAATTTCAAAGGCCAAATCATGCTTAGTGATTAGGAAATCATAAATAGTGAGTATAATGAACATGTGATTCAACTTAGGCATCAATACTGACAAATAAACTATGCTTGTGAACTGATTGTGAGCAAAGATGATCATGTTTGAAAAGCATATTGTATACCAACTTGTCATCATCCATATCATATTCAAACTGAAACTTAAGTTACTTTTCTGAATGCATCATTAAGTATGAACCAAGTGTAATGCAAGTCTCATCAACTAGTATGATCAATATCATTGCAAAAGCATATCACTGCAAGTAGGACCAAAAAAAAGACAAGAGCAACAAAATCTACTATCTTTATACAAATGATTTTTAATGAATTCATGTGGAAATCAGATTACTGAACTTCCTATAATTTCTCTAGACAAATCCCTTTGTTTTGGAAAGGTCATTGATCAAATTAAACCAAATGATAAAGGGGACATAAAGAGAGAAAAAATAAAAAATAAAGATGACTTCATTGGATGTACTTGTAACAATTTGAAGAGGTCTTTTATCCTAAGAACTATAAATGCCCCATGAAACACTCATCTTTAGGTTATCAAGTATATTTGAGCTCCTCTATTTTTACTGGTCAGCGAATTTACAATTTTTATTTGTTATAAAGATTTTCCATCACTAAGATGTTGGTCTGGTCCATCTATGTTTCAGGTGTGACTCGTTTTTCAACATCCTATTAGAACCACCCTACAAGTATGGAGATCTTAGTGTGATCTTATTATACTGACAAATCTTCTAATATTAAATATATTAAAAAATTCAGGCCATCCATTTGCTAAGTTAGTATTTTCTACCATCACCCTCTTGATACTGAAAATCCCATCGCCCTCTTGAATATCAATACATCTTTGATTCGAATATGAACACTTTAATATTATTTTTAACTTTTATTTTGATTAAAAATATACTTATGATGCAACATATTTAATTAATAAATAAATCAAAACTTTCCAATTCATCCCTTCTACAATTTAAGCATTAACATTAAAATAGAAGCAGACAGCCAAAATCCAGGCGCTTCTTAAGAATCTCCAATTGAGTATTCCTAAATTGTTAAATTATGTAACACACTTGAAGAAATTAGACACACCATGTGATGAGGAAATCGGTCTGAAAGATCTTCCTTTATCTTTGATATATTATAATATTGATAAAATCCATTCTATCATATTGTCACCTGCCTCCTTAATAGCTTGAACATGGTTTGCTTTGAGTGTTCCGAGATCTTGGCATGTGTGATTATTGGCTTTCAACACCAATGTCTTTCACCAACCCACATTCTGTATCGTTTGGTGAGTTTGCTTTGAAATGTGTAACTGTTCTTGGTCTGAGATTTGATTGAATGAAAAACTTAAAACCTGTTCTCTACCCAATCAGAGTTTTAAGGATAATGCTAAAAATAATTTGCTTTTTCTCAGCCCTTTTTTTTTTTTAACGCATTCTCCATATAATCCCAGGCTCCAGCTCTTCAAGGAAATCAGGCAGTCACCTCATGACTCATGGAATCCTTGTCTTTTTTGCTTCAAGAACATAAGATATCTAATAATAAAAAACCCCCAACAAGTTCCTTACTTTATACGAACATACATGTGTGTTTTGTGAGTGCTTGTTTACTTCGAGATGTACTTGTTTATGTTAAGAGTCACATGAACCTCAAAGTGAAGGGAAGATGTAATAACAAAATTTGCATACTCACATTGATTCCTATTCTAAGAGTATGATATAATTCAATTGCATGTCAACAAATGTTACAATCTTAGTGTGAAATTATTCTTGTTCCCCTAAATTTATCATCCCTGTCTCACATGTCCAATTATACTTTATCTATTTCTACACACTTTCTTATACAATTTAAATTTATTGCAGCCCCTCATGTTTAGGCATTCACTTTTCACATCAAAATTATTGGTTTGTTATCATGGAATAATCATGTCAATATCTTTCCCACTTTGAACCAATTGAGTACACATATTTCACATAGTTTATTGCTATGTCATTATTTTAACACATTTGCATAGGTAAATATTGATGTCCTTGATCATTCCTACAGTTGTAAATTGAATCTTTCTAAATGATTGACTTGGGAGAACTTGACCCTAATGATCCAATAAACTCTCAAAGGTGTTTTGAAATATCATTAGTACTTAACAATCAACAAAAAGTAAACTGGGCCAATCTAAGAGAAGTGTGGAAAGTATCAAATCAAATTCATAGGCCACAAATAGATTTTCACCTTCAAAAGAACCCAAATCCACAAGACTAACAACAACAAAATTGATAAACTATTTTAGTTTTGAAATAAAGTACAAACAAATAATTATCCCTTTTCAATCTCAACACATGTAAAATTTAGTACAAGTTTAGAGTTGTTCTTCTTCATCATAGTCAAATTAAATACATTATCCTTTCACATTTAATTTTCTAAAATAACAATCAATTACCATTATCACTCCTACACCTATGAAAATGTTAATCTAAATCAATTTATAGTGAACTACAAGCATCTTATTATTAGACTCCTAGCTGTAAATATATTTTTTCCCTCACAAAATGTTTATACCGATGGTATTTATGCTCATTTTAGGAATATGAGAAAACATCAAATTACATAAGTGCAAAATTCTTGGTCCGGAATCCTGATCCACATGGAACTTTTTCTTAGAAAGTGAATTGTTTGGTATCATTTAGGAGGCAATAGAGAGAAAACATAGCTTCAAAAGTTAAACCACCAACCATTGAATACAAATCTGCTTCTTCCATTAATTCACAAGGATCAGAAGATAAGGCATTCATATATAACCCCTCAAAACTTCAACAAAGCTATAAACATATGAGAAAAAGAAAAAGAAATCAATCCAATTTGGAGAAATGGAAAAATGATTTCAAGCTCTCTGCAATCAAAATTTAACCCAAGAAACTCAGTATTTCCTTAATAAAATTTTGAGAACCAGAACACTAAGAGACATATCCATCGTCATCTACAATATACTCCACAAAAAACATGAAAAACCAAGTGCCCATATAAGCAACTCAAGTTTTAATAGGAAGATTAGGAGGTCCATCAGCTGAAACAACCTCTCTCTGATGTGGGTTTTTCTTTTCCTCTTCCAAAACTACATTAACATTACAATCCATTCTACCACCATCGTTATCAGCAATAGGAAGATGAGTAAACCACTGAGCAGGAGATCTCATGAAAAAAGCCCAATCTGGAACACTGACCAAAACAATCAAACTCATCCCCACACCATAAGCTTTGCCCATTTTGTCAAGGGACCATCCACTATACAATCCTGTTGCACAAGTGAAAAACCCACAAAAAACTATTGCATACAAGAATAGCTCACTCTTGGTATTCCTCATTTTGCCTAAAAACTGGTCAAATCCACAGATATTAGATATGCAGAGACCAGATCTTTCTGGCTATGAAATTCTTGATTTTGAACTTCTTTTTCCTTATTAAACAGGAAAGATGTGCAGAGAAAGATCTTTTTGGCAATCCTTGTTATTCATGACCTGAAAAATATAGAGGTAGTTGTGGGCATTTTACCTACTCTTCTATAATGTATTGAATGTTATCTTACATCCTACTGCACCATCTTTGTATCTCTGAATGTTGCATTGTATTATATTTTGGATTTCTATGTTGAATTTTCTGAGATTGTGCAATGAAATTCATTAGCTTGCACAAGGAATAGCGTGCACGCAACTTTTATGTTTTGAGGAAGCTGTGGAGAGGAAGAGACATGCATCTATTCAGGGGAATTTGCATGGTGGTAGGTATTACATTCATTGTACATTGGAAGTTTAAATAAAATTTAATGAGGTCATGTAATCTGTTGGGCTCTTCTAGGTGAGACTCGAGTTTTGGGTTATTGTTTCCCGTTTACCCAATTCAGCAGCGGTGGATAGTGATTGGGTTGGATATATTTTAATTAATTAATGTGCCACTCAACTGATAAACACACCCTCTAAAATAGTTAATTAAGCAATTATTTAGATAAAATAGTTTAGTTTTGTTTGTATTAGCAATGGAGTTGGCTTGGATTGTGGGTTTGCTTTCTATTGGTCCCGGGTTTGACTTGAGGCTCAGATTTATCTTATTTTGCTTAGTAGAGACGATTATGAGAGATTTAGGTGTAACATTTCTAACTCAACAATTGTAAACTACAACATTCACGTTTTGAATGTAGAATTATTGTATAGGATTTATGAATAGACTAGTGTAACTAGTAATTTGGAGGATGTTTAAGGTTCCTAAATGGACCATTGTTGCAACCATGCTCGAAAAAATGAAAGATAATTTAGGAGTTTCAACAAGTATTACAATAATAGAAACTCAATGTAGGGCCTTTGATGAGTCATGATAACCATGTGCATGTGGTGTAGGATTCTTGGAGATCCATTGTAGTCATAAACATGAAAATATTAGTGATGTAATGTGTCCCCTCAAATGTATTGCATACATTGTGATGCAATGGAATTTTTGAGAGAAAAACTAGTAACATGTGAAAAGATATAATAATGTAAGTGAGCCATAGACATGTAATATTATCATAGATATCATCATGGAGTATCATCAAATAATTTATCAAATCTATGTGATTATAAGTAAACATGTAGCAAGTGACAAGAAGATGCCTTGAGATATGAGGATAAATAACAAGTTATGATAGTCAATGTGTGTGTGAAGATACAATCATAGTCATAAATGCATATCCAATGAGATTTAATCATGAAAACATGAGTGTCCATCTAAAATACCACCTAGTGCAAAGGATGTGGCAATGCATGTAATTGAAAAACAAGTATCACGGTAAGGAAGAAGATAAGGGGCATGGTATAGATATCAAAGATGAAGACCAAATTGAATTTGTATTTGCATGTGTATACTGATTGAACCTACATATTGAACACCAATTTGAATTTATACCTCAAAACTAAATACCAAGTTGAAGTATATCTTGAAACTAAATACCAAGTTGAATATGTGGACTAAAATTGAATACAAATCCAAATTTCTACCTCAAACTTGAATATTTATGCATAACATATTGATAAAATCACTTGTAAGTTTAATGAGGGTAGATTCAATGTATTCTGAAAACTCTAAAAAGGCCTATGCAAACTCCATGAGCCTTGTAAAAGTTTAGTTGATCTTACAAAAAGAGGCTTGTCTCTTCTTTTCTTAATATTGAAATGTTTGAAATCTTTTGTAATGATGGATTATAGGAAGATTGATAAATTTATTGGTCCATGACCATTTCCTCCTAGTGTTTAATTTTATGAGCTACTAAGATGACAACATTTGTGATTATCACAATATCAAGTTATGCATTAAATATATTATTGCAACATAGTAAATTGCATTCTATGCAACTTCTCACTTACCTAGGCCCTATTTCGCCATGTATGGCCTCCACATCTAGTCACGTTCATCCCAACTCAATTCTAACTTTAATTCCAACTCCTCCATTTGACTTTTGACCTCAGGTCCCAATTTGGGACCACATTAAAGGGAGCAAGACACCTTGGGTACCTCGATCCTAGTAGCAGGCTGACCTAGGCACCTCCCTCCCCAATGTTCAAGCCCAAATTTAAATCACTCAACAATCACCTTGTTTGAATAGGAATTTTGAACCCATGTCGACACACTTTGAGTTTAACACCCCAAAAATGTTTGGGACGGGTATATAAGAAATTTATTCTCCCTCATTTTGACATCCACAAGCATCAATTCAATTCAATTCAATTCAAACTCTTATCTACAATTTCACATCTCAAGTCCTTAAGAGAAAGAGACCAAACATCCAAGGCGTTGAAGACAAGGAGTAATTTGAAGATATATGCATTTTTTGATGTCATCCATGATCTTTTTATCATAAATTCAACTACATCAAGTAAACATTAACATCTTCATGAGTATTTCAACATCAAGAAGGTTTATGAAGGTATAATCATCCTATTTCTTAGATCTAGCCTCTACTACCTAACAACACACTTTCATTTCAAGTTCAATTTATTTTAAATTCAAGGTTAATTCCTAAATTGTTGTTTGACCCAAGCAAACCCCTCTCTACACATTATTTTTCTTCTTTTGTGTGCAGAAATAGGTGATAAATGCACAAAAAGAGTTACAAAAATATCAGGAGAAGAGCTACAATATGTGATTTTGTCTAATCTAGAAGTATAGGGAGCGGGTTGAGATATGTCCCTTAGTCCTAGGAGAGTGTTAGCTTGGGTGCCCTAGTTCTTCATATTCTACCCAAGTTTTGGACCACATGCTAGTTACAATTTGCACATGCACGATCTTCTGCAGAAATTTGTCCGTCAATTTATTATCTTCTTGTACATGCTATAAACCATTGTATCACCCTATTTAGCCCCAATTCTTGAATCCTTCATCTACAATTGCATAGTCATAGTCCCCACATAATGAAGGACCACTGAATCCACTTTATGCTTCACTCATTTTGAGCCTAGTGGATCATTCTCCTTCTAATGTAATAGGTAAGTGTGAAGAAGATTCCTTGTTTTCATGCACAAACTTGTGGACTTTGTTAAACCTTTACCCACCTTACATTGTGGTGAACCTGACACTTTACATCTTTCTTCTAATTTGGATATATACATCTGATTCAAATGTAATAAATAAGCACACTTGCATTTTATGCATTTAGAGATTCAATTTTGCTTCATTTTATGCAATGTTTAAATGGTCAATTTGTTAACAATTTTTATTGTTTATAAATTTCCATCTTTCATATCTTTGTGCATGATTTTTATGACCTTGAGCACCAAATGTAATATCCCCGTGAGAATAAGTTATAGGGTTGTGACTTATATTAATGGTATAGAGCTTGAGTCAACTAGAATTTTCTATTGGAATCTAGGCGAATCTTTATGTCTACACATGAAATACCTAACATTTTTTAGAATTACTCTTCACATACTTCTCATGATGAGGATAACTCCCTAACACAAGTCCCTCTTAACCAAGTGCAAAATCTTGTCAATGATTTGGAAAATCTTGAACATTGGACAAGTCAAGAACATTCAAATAGTGAAGCAATCTCCTTGATTGAAGGGTTGAGGATGATGGCACAAAATGATGAACATGGTGTGGATTTGGTACATGACATATCTCATATTATGAATAATAACATCATGTCTATGAAAATTTGTATTGAAACTCTTAATCTCTCTAATCCAACTAATCATGTTTAAGATCTTATTCCTATCCCAACATCCTTTCTTAATGTGTCTACTTATACTCCACCTATCATGGCTACATCTACACCAAACATCAATCCTACACATGTTAGTCTTGGAGGAATTCCTCATCCTTTTATTTCTCCTCCTTTGAGTGCTATGAGTATTTTGTAACCATCTTCTATACCTACTAACCACAATGTCTCACTTTCATATTCAGACACTCCATCCATTTCACACAATGCTCTACAGCTGTCACTATTAAACATATCCAATACAAACCTATCCACCGAAGCAACTATCAATAACCTAACCCAAAGTATTTCATCTTTACAACAACAACTAGCTTCCATGACTAAATTCAAATTCAACATTCCTACTTGTGACATTGCTAGCCACTATCCCAAGATAGCATCTATGCCATTATCTGCCAATACATGAAAATTCCTCGCTTGGAGACATATAATGAAAAAGGTGATCCCTTAACCCATGTGAAAACATTTCAAACTATGTGTAGTGGTTTCTCAAATGATCACAAACTTATGGCTAAGTTGTTTGATAGAACATTTAGAGATAAGGTCTTGTAGTAGTTTTGTTCTTTACCCCCTATTCTATTAACTCTTTTGAAAATTAGCTAGTACTTTCATTCAAAACAATATTGGTCTTCAAATTTATTTGACTAATTTGATTCATTGTAAGCAAGGTATTGAAGAAAAAGTGACTGATTTTATTGGTATATTTAAACATTTGCATGCCCAAATATCTTATCAAGTTCCTAATATAGTTTTTTAAAGAATTTTTATTTCTAATTTGCAAAAAGACATTAAAGATAAGATATTATTTTTTGAGTTTACTTTTTTTACCCAACTATTTGCAGTGCTTCATAATTATCTGCTTCAAGTGAGCTAGTTTGAGTCATCCACTCTGGTGGCTCTAGTTGATAAGAATTATGTAGCCCAACAATCATTCTAAAATCTTCAAAAACCAAACAAAATAATTCATAATTTCTAAACCAGTTCATAATTTTACACCTCTTTCTAAACCTTAGCATAATGTTATATTAAATTTGATTAAAATGTCAATGTTTTGAAACTTCCTCCCATCAAGCCAATTGACCCTTCCAAAACATTGTCTCCTTATTATGATATCAAAGGCTTTTTCTAATATCACCATCAACCCGACCATGATACTGAGAAGTGTTATAGGTTGAAACATCTTATCCAAGACCTCATATATTCCAACATTGTAATTGTTGAGGATTTCAATGAAAAAGGAAATAAATCTATTGCCCCCCCTAATCAAAATTTTCAAATCTATACCAATACTTTACCTTCTCATTCTACCAACACTACTGAAGCAACCAATCTATCACCTTACTCTTTCACCAATATTGTTGAACCTATCAACCTTACAACTATGAATTTTGATGCTACTTGTGGTGTGGCCAACAATGTTGTCAACCTTATTGAGCAATCAAAAACCTAAACGTGAACCCTTTATTACTTTTGATCATAAGGAAATTGTTAAGGCATCTATTAGACCTCTCCACATTTCTATGAAGATTAATGGAAAGTTATTCCAACAAGTGCTTATTGATCCCATGTGTATGGTGACATTATTACTGTGGAACATCTCTTTACAAGACATTTCATCAAGTAACTTATTAAAAATATGATGTGATGATTAAAGTACACAATGGTTTTACTTGTCCCACTATAGGTTCTATTACCATTCTTGTTGAAGTTGGTAAGAAGTTCTTAGGTGGAACCTTTTCTATTATTCCTACCTCTGATCAATTCCAAGTAAGACTGGGACATTTTTGGTTTACTTCCATGAAATCTATTACTTCTCTTCTTTATAAGTGTTTATATTTTCCCCATAATGAAGAAATTATCACAATAAATCATAGTCTTTATAAGACTTTAGCAAGCCATGGAAAATTTACCCTTGACTTATTTGGACATAAAAAACATCAACCCTTGCAACCTCATGAAGATATTATGTTCCTATCCTACTAGAAATTATTTCCAAGTTGAGAAAACCTAAGGATGTTCCACCTCCTCATCATGAACCCAAACTCTTCCCGCACCTTCCATTCATCTTGTTTATGCTTTAGTTCCACCACATGTTTCATACAAATGTACATCATCTTCCATCTCTCAATCTAGTAAGGTTCCTTTTGTTCCTCCTATAATGAAGGAAGAAAAGGAGAACATGTTGATTGATCCCAAACGTTCCCAAATTTAAAGCCAAACCAAAAGAAATGATAGTGCTCTTGATCTCCACCATAGATGTCATGCCAAGGCTCATTATCTTGCTTCTAAAACCATTTCTTATCCTATAACACCCAAAGATTATTTGATCTAATTTAACAAATCTATGACCAACCCAAGGGAGGAATAACATTTTAAGAAAACAAAGTTCCTAAGCATAATAATTGTTCTTTTTGTATTAAAAATCCTATTGTGATTAATTTATGTGATGATATGGATGATAATGTAATTGATGCTAACAATGATGATGCTAATGATCATGAAATTTCTTCAAGATTTTATAAATCATTAACCCTGGCTCCTCATGACAAACAAAGTGACTGGTCATTAGAGTACGGTCCTGGTTTGGAACTTGCATATTCTCCGTTTTCCTTTCTTAGCATTTCTCCTCACACATGTTATCCACCTTCCCGAAGAGATATTAAGAAAGATGGGGAGTTGTATTATATGTGTGAATAGCTCCTCTTGTGCAGTGGATTATTTTGTGTGTTTATTTGATTCGTAATGTGTGCCCCCTACTATTTTTTCTTGATATTGTCTTATATTAAGTTCTCTTTGGATGACTCTTGTTTCTTTTTTGGCACAAGGTAATAAAGGGACAAAACCTATTGTAGTATTCTTGTATTTGTATCTAAATTAATTTGTTCATCTTATGTGTCTTCTTCCATTGTGCTTTTAGTTCCATTGCCTTTGGGGGATGAAGTCAATTCATTACAATTATTCTTGATATACATGAATTATCAAACATGCATGAGTGGACCCTTTATGTGTTATTTATGTCATGCAATCTATTTCCCCCAATATTGTCCTTTCTTCGGGGTATATCATAGTAAAAATATACTTTTATGTTGGATGCATGTATGCTACCTTAAATTTATTTCTCTTGGTAAGGTGTACACAATCACATTAACATGGGTTAAAACACTCTACTCTTTGTTACATATTATGCTCACACCAGAAATCAAATTTTTAAGTCGATTTTTTTAGGTTACTTAGAAAATCGTGTCTTTTTTCTTTGTAATCTTATCTTTTTGGATTTCCTTGGATACAATGCTTTCCTTGGTTATCCTTTTCATTATTCTTTATAGAAGATGTTACTTTATTCATTTTGTTGTCATAAGTTTTGTCAAAGTCATAAACAGCCAAGTCTAGTCGGTAAAGGAAATGGACAGTACTACCGAGTATGAGAAGTTAATCGATAATGTAAGTGAAGGGAGAAGTCGGTAAAGAAAGTAGAATCAAGCACCGAGTGGAAATGCTATTCGGTCACAGTTACCAAGTACCGAGTTTGAAAACTTACACCGAGCACCGAGAGTAGTCAGTTACCAAGCAGTTGAAGTATTTACTTACCGAGTAATGCAGACAAGGCAACCGGACAAGAAAACTGAGTCAAATCTTGATAAGAATGCATTTAATGAATTGACAGATGATGTCATAAGAATCTATGATCACTAAAGATAGTTGGTTACAGAATCTACGAACCAGAATAATCAAGAACAAGATCCAAGGTAGAGATTAAGCGGAAAAATAGATGTTGTGAGTTCCAAGAAGGGAACAAGTTCCAAGGTAACAGTCAGGCGGTTCACCAAGCGGCAACAAATCTTAAGGATGATTGAGCAACTGAGATTGATTTACGGAAAACCTAATCAAGGAGATTAAGAGGAAAAAAAAGAGGAGTGATGAATGTTGTTACTGTTATTGGGGAATAGAAGAGTATTTGAGGCAGCACCGAGTACAGAATTTGCAGAAGGAAGTTTTGATGATCACATCACCGAGCTGATTCAGAGGTAAAGAATTTAGAGCATAAAGAGTCTAATCAAGCATAACAGATTGATGCATTATTTCAGACAAGTTCAAAGCATTGTTGAATACATTGTTTTTGTTATTTTGTAAATCCCACCACTGGGTAGATCCTTACAGATCTTATTTTGTAAATCCTCTAACAAGGTACAATTCTTAGAGAAGAATTTGTGAAATCCTTTAACAAGGTAGACTGCATAATTCTTTATACTCTTAACAAGATAAGCTATCAGAAGTAGCTAAACATTGTAGCTCTAACTGAGCAACCTTTTTTACTGCAGTAGTGAAGGATTGTGGGTGTCATCCCCACTGCAGTTTTTTCCTCTAACCAAGGATTTCTGTGGGAACAAAAATCATGGTGTTATGGGTTTATTTGTTATGTGTGTACTTGAAGTGATTTACATGTTTTAAATTGCTTTTCATTTATAGTTTCATTCGGTAAAGCATGCAAAAGTGAGACAGTTCTATAGAAGAAAAGTTTTAAGTGAACTGATTCACCCCTCCCCTCTCAGTTCATAATCTTGCATGACATTTCCAACAGAAGATTTCCTAGCATAAAAATTCCTTTCTTGGTTATCCTCAAGGTGATTTGACCAGTACAACACAATTTTCTAGACTATTTTCTACTCTTCCTCTTTTTTGTCTCATAGATCACACAATATAACACAACTTGTTGTCTAGTGTAATCTATGTTCTTTCATGCATCACCTAGCATTCCATAGTTTTCTATTAAATGTAATCCATTATTTCATTCTCTCTCTCTCATCATCCCATGATAATAAAACACCTTTCTAGTTGATTAGATCATGGTCTCTTGTCTCATCTTTTACGTATACTCTTCTTATTTCCATGTGACCACTTGTGCTCTTGCAATAACATTATGTACCGTAAGAAATATGGTGAGAAGTTCCTAGGTAGATTAATCACCAAATTTATTCTTAGGGGGGTGATACATGGGAGAATCAAGAGGTATCCTTTCCTACAAAGATAGATCTGGAAAGTACCCCTAAAGAAGGATAGGGTAAAAGCATGGGACCTCACCCTTGTAGGTTTAGAAACTTTATATTGGTTGTCAATGTAGGAAGAGGATGAAATTTGGTTAAGAGAGATGTATAGATCAGATCTAGAGAAGTAAATACAAATAATAGAGATAATATGTGTTTACCCATGAAAACAAGAGAAGAAGAGACTCAAAGGCTTATTTTTCTGTCTATCGAAGCCCTAGAATGACCTATTTTATGAATTGAACCACTTGAGACCTGCAAATATGAGTTGAGAAACCTTTTTTATAGAGATGGGTATAGGTTAACTTGGTGGTTATATGTTTAATTTGACCTATACCTGGCAATTCCAGACTTAGAACCTAGAATTGAGTTATTTAAATATGCTTCTAGGCTTCCTAGATCTACCACTGAAACCTGTACTGGTAAAATTGGGGTATAAGTCGACCTTGACCTATACCTGATAGTGTCAGAACTCGGAATGAAATATGGATCTGGAAAGTTATTCCAAAAGGGTCCTTGGATCTACAATCTTCAACATGTATTATGAAACCTGCAAGTTAGAAAGAGTGTGTGTGGGTGGCTATGTAGGGGTTTTCCTTAGTCATCCCCCTGCTTTGGTGATCGCCACCTCCACGGATAGAAGTTATAAAATGTAATGTTTGTAGTCTGGATGAATCTATAATGTGTATCTATAATTCAAAGAGATATGTAAATGTAAATGCCAAGATCTAACCCTAGAGAGTGAAACTATAGCATGTAAATGCAATCAATATGTGTTTCAATGCATGCAAATGTGTAAATATGAAGTAACCAAGCATAGATCTAAACATAACAAGGAAATCATACCAAGTACCCAAGGGATAAATTAATCCTATCAATCTTTACAATCTATTTGTAGCCTCATGATGATGTCTTGAATGCTTGCTTGTATTTGTAGATGATTGATAAGAATTCTTGAAAGAAGTCTTCAATAGTGAACCCTTGCTTCAATGGATGTCGTCAAAATAGGGTTTCCACATTGAAATTTATTTTTTGTCATCAAATTGGGTTTTTCACCTTGCACTTGATTCTATTATGCCAAAATGAAGCAATTAGATTTCTTTTAAAGTGATCCAAGGTTCAAATTAGAGAAGGTTGACAAAGGAAAGAGGGAAAGGAAAATACCTTGCATTGGGCTCAAGAACCAATCAAAATTTAGAACCATGGTTATAGGTCGAGTTTGACGTATATCTAAGGGTAAAAAACTCAAGACAAAACCTTCAGATCCTGAGAGGTATTGAGGGTGAAGAGGTATTCAGAGGGGAACAAACAAATAAGCGAAAAAACATAAATTAAAAGAAAATTAGGGCCTTGGAGGAAAAGTAGAGGAGGATACATAGAGATTAGGTCCTACCTCAAATTTTTCACAAGAAGGATGTTATGTATGTGGAGCCTAATCAGACTCATTTTCTTTCGGCGTGGTTTCCCCCCAGACATATCTATTTGGGCCCCAAGCTCGGGGTCAAGGGGCAGCGCCCCAAGCAGGGATTGTAAAGGGTCGACCATTGTTTTTCTATTAGTTAGAGTATTTTTTGCCCTAATTAGGTTAGGTCAAATATGCTTGTGAAAAGGGCTTAGGGTTTCAAAATTTCATTGTATGAGGGATTTTCATAGCTTCCTGCGGCGGTATTGAGTTGCAGGTTTCAGATTGTAATTACTGGAAAATAATAAAGATATTGGACTCGTTGTTGGTGGACGTAGCCCAGGGATTGGGTGAACCACGTTAAATCTTTGTGTCTTTGTGTTCTCTTCCATGCATTAATATTTGCATATTCTGCTTATTATTCTAACAAAGGAGAGAGAAACAAAGGTGGATGTATTAGATCCTACCTTTATTTCACCTAAGTGAAAGGAATAAATGAGCTACATGCGCTTATAAAGTATCTGAAATGAAAATGTATAATGCAAATACACTAAGGAGGGTGCTAAATAGTCATTAAATTCAAAAATAACACAAGTAATTCCAATTTAAGATGGTACATTTATCCCCCACTTTAGAGGTAAATGATACTTATATGTGCATATGCAACCTAAAGTAAAGAAAATATTAGTAAAAGGAAAAATGATATAGAAAAGTCCACAATGCATAGATCCTGCAAGAAACCATTTGTAACTGAATCCCTCAAATCCACATGTTAGTAATAATCAAAATAACCTAGGAATTATTGAGGAACAATGTGAAGTTTGCATGTAGCTATATGTGATGAACCATAATTGATTGAATGTTTGAAGATGTTAAGTTAATGATCACCGAGCTGCAGAAAGTTAATGCAAGACATTAAATCAGTTAATGTATTATATTGTCATTGATGTCAAATTTATATAATTTGATTGGTTATACACATAGTTTCAAAGACTTCAATGAACCAGAAAGATAAAGCTTATGCTCTCAGTAATGCATAAAATTTTAGTATTCACTAAAGTGACAACAAACACCAACGGTCAGTGCACCCCGACGGATAGAGAAACCTGAGAGGAAAGTTACAGTGATACCCGAGCAAGCATTACCGAAGAGAAGAATCACTGTGTTACCCGATGGACAGAGATGCCCGAGGAAAACTGAAGTCAAGACTAAGCTAATAATGAGTTAAACACTGAAAAGAACTGGAGTTCAGAAACGACAAAAGACTTAGCTGTCAAGAGCTAAAGAAGGAGTTAAATATTTTTTAACGTTGTGTTCATTGACAAGTTAAAATCCAGAGATAAGTGAGAGATTTAAAGTTTTTGAATTCCAATTGTCAAAGAGAAATCTACGGGATAAAACTGAAGTAAAGCTTTAAAGAAAGAAAGACAAGAATTGCGGATCACGCCAAGAAAAAGAAAGTTAAGGACTTAGAAACAACGAAACCATGTCTATAAAGAGACAAGATAATTCATTGTGAATAAGGGGTGAATAGAGAAGATGATGCTAGAGAGATACTGGTGAAGAACAAATTCATACAGTCCTGATCAAACAAGCTAAAGAACAAAGCTAAAGATTTTTGCGGACACCGAGCAACAGAGAAGCACAACATCACCGAGAAGAAAGAAGTGGAGCAAAGGTATTGAAAGGAAGCATTGATCACAAAGGTATTATGATCTTACAATAGATATGAACATCTACAAAGTATAGTTGTTTATATGAACAGATCATATACTATTTTAGTTTAACCATTGAATCAGAGAATTCTCTTAACCGAGCAGGATCCAAACAAATCCTTTCTATATTGAGATACATCTCAAGGAGTATCAAAAGGTTAATTCATGAAGATAGCATAGTGAAATGCCAGATATCAAGTGATTAACTATTAGTGATAAATCCTCTAACAAGGTCGCACTTAACAGTGTGTTTCTAACCTTTAACAAGGTTGGCTCTTCACTGAGCTCACTTCAGAAGAGTGAAAATTTTGGGTTACCGGTCCCAAATGGTTTTTCCCTTAACAGGTTTTCCATGTTAAAATCCATGTGTCAAATGTGTTTATGAGTTATTCTTTTCACGTTTTTCTTTACACATTACTAAAATAAGATTGATCAGTATACACTAAGTTATTTACTGTATTTTGGTAAATGATAGACTACTAATTGGTAAAGATTAAGAATAAGATTTTACAGTGAACTTCGAGCAGTAGTTATTTGAGAAGATAATCTAAAGGCATACATCTTGAAGGACTAAAGATAACTAGAGATTTACAATTGTGGTATAAAGTTTTAAATTAATTTTTGAGGCCACTGATCCACCACCACCCCGCCGCTCAATTATTCTAAACATTGGTATCAGATCTTGTGTGCTTAGAAGGAAGGTTTCAAGACCTAAGAAAAAGATCACAGGATGATAAAATGAGATGTGCCCAAGTTGAACAAAGAAAACTTTGCATCATGGCAAAGAAGGTTAAGACTCCACTTATCAAGTATTGGAAATGATGTTACTCAATACTTGGATACTGAATATGTGTTGCCTACATGACCTCACACACTTGAGAAATTAAGAGAAAATCATGAGCATAATTCTATGATGATATAACTTGCCTCCTCACTTTCCAATGCTGAATTTGAAGATGTCAAAACATGCACCTCTGTAAAGAAAATGTGGGACAAATTGAAGCTAGTACATGGAGGAGATGCTAATGTACTAAGAGCTAAGGTAGAAAGCCTAAGAGGTAAATTTGATGAACTAAGAATGAGAGAAGGAAAAAATATCACTCAGTATAGTTGCAAAATCAAAGAGGTAGTCAATGCTATCCGAGGAGTTGGAGGTGTACTTGAAGAAGAAATAGTGGTAAGTAAAATCCTAAGAACCTTACTGCCTGTATATGCTATTAGAGTATCTTCTATACAAGAAATGAGAGCAATAGAAAACAATAATGTCACTCTAGATAGTTTGGTTGGTAGACTGATTTCATTTGAGATGAATAACTTTGATAACAATGTCTTACCATCTATTGAGTCTGCATTCAAATATTCCTTGAAAATATGTAAATCAAGTCATAAACACACTATGAGAAATGATAGTGAAAGTGATAGTGATGACCAAGATCTTGATGAGATTGAAGCACTAATGGATAGAAGATTGCAGAGAGGCAAAGGTAGATACAAAGGTAAATTACCACTTGTATGTTTTAATTGTAAAGAGATTGGACACTTTGCTGCTAGATGTCCTAACAAAAGAAAAGATGACAGAAGTAATGACAGATCATATGAAAAGAAGTTTGATAGAAGTGATAACAAAGATTATCGAAGCAACTGACAATCTGACAAAAGAGATAACCGATACTACAAGGAAAAAGGGAAGAAATCTTGTTACCTGGCTTAGAACAGCGCTAGAGATACTGACACCAAATCTGATGAAGATATTGATATGGTATTTGTGGCCATGAAGGATGATTCAGACCAAGAGGAAAGTTATGTTGAGACTGCACTCATATCTAAGGTTAGTAAGAATGATGTTTGGATTATAGATAGTGGCTGCACTCACCACATGACCAGTGATAAACAAAAGTTTGAAAATTTTGAGTATTACAATGGTGGATCAGTAAGAATGGGCAATGACTCACCTTGTCTAGTTGAAGGTAAAGGAACCATAATGTTGAATAACCTAATCAAATGTGAAAATACATACTGGGTAAAAGGACTTAATTATAATATATTAAGTGTTTCACAGCTGAATAACACAAGTCACTGAGTATCATTTGAGAACAAAAAGGCAAAGATATTTAATGAATCTGGAAGGTAATCGGAACTTGTGAACAAACAAAAGGTAACCTATTCTATCTTGATGAATACATATGGTCGTGGCATAAAATATTATGTCATGTGAATTTTGACAACATGATTAAGATAAGTAATAAAAGGAAAGTAAGAGGCTTACTGAGCATGTCAAAGACCGAGAATATCATGTGTAAGAATTGTCAAAAAGGTAAGATGACAAAGTCTAGTTTCAAGAGAAAAGCCTATACATCTAATGTTATTCCAGAATTAGTCCATAATGATCTATGTGGACCCATGAGAACAAAGAGTTACTATGGTGATAGATATTTCATTCTCTTTGTAGATGATTATTCTAGAATGATGATAGTTATGTTCTTAAAAGAAAAATCAGAAGCATTCAAGATGTTTAAATGGTATAAATATATGGTAGAAAAACAAAGTGGTAAAGAATTGAAATGCTTGAGATCAGATAGAGGAGGAGAATTTATTTCTGATGAATTCACTAACTTTTTCAATGAGCATGGAATTAAAAGACAGGTTTCTACACCAAGACCACCACAACAAAATGTGATTGTTGAAAGAAGAAATAGATCCATTGTTGATTGTGCAAGAACACTGATGATTGAGAAAAGCATCACTCAAACATTCTAGAGGGAAGCTATCAATACTATTGTCTACACATTGAACATAGTACAATTGAATAAACACACCAAAAAGACACCTTATGAACTATGGTATGGATACACACCCAATGTAAGTTACTTCAAAATCTTTGGAAGTCAATGTTATCTTTTGAAAGAAGATAGAAATGGAAATCTTGACTCCAAAAGTGAAGAAGGAATCTTTCTAGGGTACTCAACCAAGAGAAAGGCTTATAAATGTCTTAACAAGTCCTCTAACAAAATCATTGAAAGTGCAAATGTCAGAATAGATGAATATGCAGAGAAAAATGATGAGGAAAGTAGAAAAGAACCAAAAGACTACAACAGGTTTGTTTACGATGAAGAACCTGACACTCTACCCGATCAATAGTGTATCGCTCCTGAGAAATAGAACATTGCACCTAAGCATCATGCTACAAATACAAAAAATTGGGAAAATCCTCAAAATGATGTTCCGAGCGATAGAGATCGGAATGACAGACAAAATGATGATCAAAATGATGAACACGGTGCTGAACCAATACTTACCAAGTATGTCAGAAGACATCATCCACAGAACTAGATCATAGGAGACAAGAAGGCTGGAATGAGAACAAGAAGTAAGTCACTAAACACTAGATGTTTAATTTGTGATTTTGAGCCTAAATCTGTTAATACTGCACTTGAAAATGAAGAATGGGTCAGTGCTATGAATGAGGAAATAGAACAGATTGAGAAGAATAGAACATGGACACTAGTACCTGGAATGGATGACAAGAATGTCATCGGTACCAAATGGATATTCAGAAACAAGCTGAATGAGAATGGAGAATTCACAAGAAACAAAGCAAGATTAGTATGCAAGGGGTATGCACAAGAAGAAGGTATTAACTATGGAAAAACCTTTGCACCCATTTCTATACTAGAAGGAGTAAGAATTCTTCTTTCTTATGCTGCATTCAAAGGATTCAAGGTATACTAGATCGATGTCAAATTTGCATTCCTAAATGGAATACTAGAAGAAGAGGTATACATTGAACAACTAGAAGAGTTTGTTGATCCTAACAAGAGAAATATAGTTTGTAGACTACACAAATCCTTGTATGGATTGAAACAAGCTCCTAGAGCCTGGTATGAAAGACTTCACTCCTATCTCATAAGAATTGGATTTGTAAGAACAAGTGAAAATAGAAATATGTACTTAAAAGAAGATACTGATGATAATATTCTGATTGCTGAAATATTTTTTGATGATATCATATTTGGGGGTAATGATATGCTATGTAAATATTTTGCTAATGAAATGAGTAAAGAGTTTGAGATGTCAATGTTTGGGGAGATCAAATTCTTTCTTGGTCTATAGATTCTTCAACAAGATGCAGGCATATATATCACACAATCCAAATACATCAAGGAAGTGCTGAAGATATTCAAAATGGAAGATTTCAAGCCAGTTGGAACACCTATGGCAACCAGATGCAAGCTGACAAAAGAAGACAAATCAAATGAGGTAAATCAAACCTTGTATAGATCAATGATTGTCAAACTAATGTATGTTTTCATACTAGACCAGATACAGCACATGCAGTTGGAATAGTTGCAAGAGTCTCTGCTAATCCCAAAGAATCACACATGACTATTGTCAAAAGAATTCTGAGATATCTAAAGAACACTGAGGACTATGGATTATGGTATAAAAGAGAAGGAAAATTTGAGCTTCAATTCTATACATATGTTGATTGGGCTGGAAACTTAGATGACAGAAAGAGCACAACTAGAGGATCATTCTTCACGGGTGATAGACTTGTCACATGGATCAATAAGAAGAAAGGATGCATCTCACAATCTACTGTAGAAGTAGAATATGTGGTTGCTACTACAAATTGCTCTAACATTGCATGGATCAAACAATTACTGGAAGGTATGAATATGAAAATTCTTGAACTGGTGATTATCTATTGTGATAATACCAGTGCAATAAACATTTCTAAGAATCTTGTCATGCATGCTAAGACTAAGCATATTTCTATCAAGTATCATTATTTAAGAGAACAAGTGCAAGAGAAAGAGGTGATACTGGAATATGTTCATTCCAAGGAATAATTAGCTGACATATTCACAAAGCCATTGCCTAAAGATACATTTGTGTACCTAAGAAAGAGACTAGGGGTCTGACCCTTGTCTATTGGTCAGTAAAATGACTAGAAGGCTACATCAGCCTACACACAATCAGAAGATAATTCATGTTGATGCAAGCAAAAAGATGGACTGCAAAGATACATTAGTACATAGAAAGGTACATATCTACACTGAACACCAGAGAGATTGTCTTGCTGATGGATAGGGAAATTCAAGGAGTATATTATAAAAAGGAGGAAGGATATACTTTGGCATTGTTGTCAAAGGGAGAGAATATCCTGAGAAGAAACAAAGGAGAGAGTATCCTGAGAAGATCCAAAGGAGAGAGATTATATACATATTAAATATCCATCAAAGGGGGAGAAGTTATCCTAAGGGAGAAATGACTTGAGGGAGAGAATATATCTATATTCCTATTAAAGGAAAAAGAGATGATCAAGGAGAGGAACAGTCAAAGGGAGAGTCAACATCAAGAAGAGATTCTAAAACATAGGATGAGAAAGAATTAGAAGTTGCTACATCTACCCAGTAAGGGAATTAAGATTGAAGAAAGTACTCTACAAGAAACACATCTAAGCTAGAAGAGCTATCGAGAGCCAGACATTTGTATTGGTTATAGAATAATAATATTTGTAGATTGATGAACTAAAAGTGATATATTTCATATTGTAGTAGTATTAATGTAGTGTGTTTCCATCAACACCAAAGGGAGAGTTTGATGAGCCATAACTGATTGAATGTTTGAAGATGTTAAGTTGATGATCACCGAGCTGCAAAAAGTTAATGCAAGAAATTAAATCAATTAATGTAGTTTATTGTCATTGATGTCAACTTTATATAATTTGATTGGTTATACACATAGTGTCAAAGACTTCAGAGAACTAGAAAGATAAAAGTTATACTATCAGTAATTCATAAAAGTTTAGTTTTCACCAAAGTGACAACAAACATCGATGGTCAGTACCCCGATGGATAGAGAAACCCAAGAAGAAAGTCATAGTGATACCCAAGCAAGAAACCCGAGAAAGAATTATCGATGAGCAGAATCATAGTGTTACTCGACGGACAGACAACCCTGATGGATAGAGATGCCTGAGGACAGCTAAAGTCAAGACCGAGCTAATAAGGAGTTAAACACCAAAAAAGAACTAAAGATCATAAATGACAAAAGACTTAGCTGGAAAGAGCTAAAGAAGGAATTAACTAGTTTTTAACATTGTTTTCATCGACAAGTTAAAAGCCAGAGATAAGTGAGAGATTTAAATTTGTTTTATTCCAGTTGTCAAAGATAAGTTTACGGGAATAAAACTGAAGTAAAGCTTTAAAGAAAGAAAGGCGAGAATTACGGATCATGCCAAGAACAAGAAAGTCAAGGACTTAGAAATTGTGAAATCATGTCTATAAAGAGACAAGGTAATTCATTATAAATAAGGTGTTAATAGAGAAGAGGATGCTAGAGAGATACTGGTGAAGAACAACTTCATACATTCCTGACAAAACAAGCTAAAGAATAGAGCTAAAGATTTTTGCAGACACTGAGCAACAGAAAAGCATAGCATCACCGAGCATAAAGAAGTGGAGAAAAGGTATTGAAAGGAAACATTGATCAGAAAGGTATTATGAGCTTACAATAGATCTGAACATCTGCAAAGTATAGATGTTTATAAGAACATATCATATATTGTTTCAGTTTAACCATTGAATCAGAGAAATCTCTTAACCGAGTAGGATCTAAACAAATCCTTTGTATATCGAGATACATCCCAAGGAGTATCAAAAGGTTAATTCATGAAGATAGCATAGTGAAATTTTAGATATCAAGTGATTAACTGCTAGTGATAAATCCTCTAACAAGGTCGCACTTAATAGTGTGTTTGTAACCTTTAACAAGGTTGGCTCTTCATTGAGCTCACTTTAGAAGAGTGAAAATTTTGGGTTACCGGTCCCAAGTGTTTTTTCCCTTAATAGGGTTTCCACGTTAAAATCCATGTGTATAATGTGTTTATGAGTCATTTCTTTCATGTTTTGCTTTACACATTACTAAAACAGGATTGATCGGTATACACTAAGTTATTTATTGTATTTCAATAAATGATAGACTACTAATCGGTAAAGATTAAGAATAAGATTTTACAGCGAACTTCGAGTAGTAGTTATTTGAGAAGATAATCTAAAGGCATACATCTTGAACGACTAAAGATAACTAGAGATTTACAAATGTGGTATAAAGTTTTGGATTAATTTTTGAGGCCACTGATTGACCCCCCCCCCTCTCAGTTATTCTAACAATATGCCCCTTATTTCGGCTTTCTATTCAGGAAAGGTGAAACATGGAATCATATTTACTATGGCAAACTGTAAAGAAAAGTGATGAAAAATGTGTTTCAAAACATTTCAAGATGAACTAAAAATGTCTCAAAAGACACTTGGAAAGAAAGGGCACTGAATCACGATTCCAACGCCTATAACAGTGTATAAATTAAAGCTTCCTAGCTTAGGTTATGATCTAATGATTGCAAATAGGTATTCATAAAGATAAGTAAGCATTAATATTAATACATCAAGGATAAGATAAGATTCCATGATCTGATCCAATAGAAAAGTGTGTTATGCTATGAAACCATGGAAGAGAGATCAATAAAATCATGGATGACACATGCTAGGAAATTGTGTTTCACTTAGGTGATCCATGAGAGAGAGAGAGAGAGAAGAGAGAGGGAGGAGAATTGATGGTCTAGCAATTTGTGTTATGCTATTCAATCCTACTTTAAGAGCTTACACCTACTGGCAGCTTGAAAAATGTATTGGCATCTTTGTCTTTGTCAATTATGTTTCAGTTAGGTGATCCATGAGAGAGAGAGAGAAGAGAGAGGGAGGAGAATTGATGGTCTAGCAATTTGTGTTATGCTATTCAATCCTACTTTAAGAGCTTGCACCTACTGGTAGCTTGAAAAATGTATTGGCATCTTTGTCTTTGTCAAGATAGGTCAAATGATTTAGAAAAAAGATTTATGCTAGTCAACCAATCATAAATATGTTAAAAAGGGAGAGTAACTAGCCCTAGAAAATTGTGTTATGCTAGTGTACTCTTTCTGAAAATATGAAAGGAGAATGATGTGGCCCTAGAAATTTGTGTTATGCTAGTGCACTCTACCTTTCATTCCTAAAGTGAACAAAACATATGCAATAAGAAGGATATGCATAAGACATTATCCACAAGAAATTCTCAGTCCAAGACAAAGAGGACACAACTCCTATGAGGCCATGGAAGGGATGAATGCAAAGAGCTACCATGCAAGAAGTGCAGAAAGTGATCCGTGTGAAGGATGACACATTGTTTAGTCTCCAAGGTAAATGATTTATTTACCATGGAACCCCAATTGCAAATAATCAAGAGGGTTATCCAATGTTACCATGTAAGATTTGGATGTCACATAGTAGATAAATAACACTTAACTAAGGGAAAAGTGGATCCTTGTAAATGAATAAGAGAGAGATTGATAAAATACCCATTCCCCCCAAGTGTGGAGACAAGGATAAAGGGGACCTATTATGCCACTCACAAAGTGTACTACACTATGCATGACAATGAGCCCCCAAGGGATAGGCTAACAATGTTACATAGTGTGCAGCAACATAATAGGGACTTAGGTGTTATTTAGAAAAAATAGTATTGAACAATAATTCATTGTGATAGGATAGGTGAATAACATCATTATCAATAATTTTCTCAATTTTATAATGTAAAGCTTGGCATTCGTTAGTAGAGTGATCATGGTATCAGTGATACATGCAAAAAAAAAAATTCATAAGTTTCTGACTATGTTTTTTTACCATCCTAAAAAGGTAGCACCCATAATTGGATGTGTTTTAGGGCCTATTAACCCCATTTTGGTGATTTCAAGATCTAACAGTCGATTATGCCTGCTTTGCCCCTTTTCCCAACTTCTTTTCCACATTCCCCGATGGGTCTTCACACTTCCCAAGGCACTTTTACCTAGGGGTAAGGTTGAAATTGGTCTTCACCCCCATGGGTAAGTTTGAACTTTGACTTCACCCCCTATGGGTCTTCCTTGTTTAGGTTCGGAGCTTGATGTTGAGACCCTTCTCCTATGTCTTTCTCATTTATTTTTCTAGGTCGGTCTTCTCGCATTTGAATCTCAAAATGAGTATAAAAGGATGCTCTATCCCCTCATTCTAAAACATAAGAACATCTAAGAACACATGCACATACATTATGCCAAGATTATGCAAGCATAAGCATTGAATCATTGAAGTAGAGAATGAAAGACATCCATCCAAGGTCTCCAAGTCTTCTTCCTAGATAAATCCAAGCAAGTCAATCTCTTTCCTTTGATGCAAGATTTATCTCCCATGATGGCCAAGTATAGATATTCTCAAGTGAAGCAAGGAAGTTCCTTCTTCAAGTGGCATAACTAGATTCATGATCCAGAGATGGTGATTATGGATCTCATGCATTGGTGAGGACATCCTTGATCTTCTTAAATCTTCATTCCAAGTTCAAATGCAATCATCTTCATGAATATGTATGATTTCTACATCCGTTCATGAGTGTTTACACAAGGTTAATCAAACATTTACCTTCCTTTCCTTTTTAGATATTCATTTTACTTTTTAATTTCAAGGTTAATTCCTGAACCAATGCTTGACCAAGGTAGGCCCCTTTCCACAAACAATTTCCCATTTTCTATTTTTAGAAATAGGTTTCGGGATCTACGGAGTTTGATTCGGGAATTTTTGGGGCCATCTCAGAGATCGGAATCAAAAAGTACACAGTCACCAACAAAGAGGTGCAGTCAAATCTTGACTTGTACTTGAAAATTTGACTTGTTCCTGTGTGTTCTTGAATGTGACCTCTTAAATCAGGCACAAACTCAGCATAGTCCTTACTCAATCATTCAATTCACAAAGACAAACATGAATTGTTCATCCTGCAAATTTGATTGAAGCGACTTGTTGCCTCCTAATTAGTTGTGGATGTCGAATTTACTCTCAGAATGAGAGCCAACAACCTAACCATTGCTAACATGGAGGATTTCTAAACCATGAGAGAAAATGAATTTTTCATTAATCTATGAAATAGAATGTAATTAATCTATGAAAAGAATTGCCACTAGTCTAGAATTGAAATTGCAACTACTCTAGAATTGAAATTGCAATTAATCTATGAAATCAAGTGCTCTTAATCTACAAAGCTTGAAATGCTCTTAATCTAGAAATCAAATTCTCTTAATCTAGAAAGCTTGAAATGCTCTTAATCTAGCAATCAAATGCTTTTAATCTAGAAATCTTGAAATGCTCTTAATCTAGAAATCAAATGCTCTTAATCTAGAAATGAAATTGCATTTAAACTAGAGAGCTTGAAAGAAAACATTGATATGTTAGATATGTAAATGAATTGCA
>MU225611.1:794765-808033 GCA_018584345.1 Thuja plicata | reverse complement strand
TTTGAAATTAAGTTCTTATTCTCCACATCCCTAGTTTCCATATACTCTCACCTTGCCCTCATCGAGATCATGGTGATCAAATAGAGCTTGGGTTTGTGTTGAATTTAATAATTTGGTGAAATTCTTGTTTAACATTCCTACTATGGGCACTATAGACTAAGTTACCTAGTTCACCCCCTAGCCCCTCGTACTAGCTTGGGTATGAATTGATCCATGGTCCTGGTCCCCTGCTTCTGTATGGGCTTACACCCATAAAATGATAGGGCCCGGGGATTAGATATAGGCCCGCCATTCATTCTGATCAGGCAAGCTTATTTGATACGGGAGATGTCGGTTCGACCTACAATCCATGGGAAGTTGGTTGGCCCAGGTAAGATCACTATCCCAGACGTTTCTCTGGGTGGGAACTATAGGGACTCAGTGGTGTGTAGAGTTTTAGAATCCGAGCACTAGGTAGGACTATCTATGCAATCCAGAGAGGGAATCGAGAGTTGATTTCAGTCCAGGGTCCCTTAAAATAGTAGGGGCACAAATGTTCGAAATGCAGTATTTACTCCTATGAACAAATAGACATAAAGGAACTGAGATAGATGTGTATTCTGGAATTCCGGGATTATAGAGGGGATCCAGTCTGCATGTGGGTCCAGCCAAGGTCCATCCCAAAGGGACCTAGTTTGAACTAGGCCACCCCCAAATATATATGGCAAATATATGGCTGCAAATGTGTTTCATGACCCCAGGGCACTTGTTTCCATATCAAGGAGGTTCCTTGTAAATATATTGCAGGAACTTGAATGATGGGTATAATGAGACCAAGTGTGGAGACAGAGGAACACAGCTGTCTGGAGGGCAGGTTGACAACGACAAAGTGAAGTTTAAAATCATACCTCTCTCAGCCGTTTGGATTGCAATGCAGTTGCTATCAATGGAAAATTTCTTTCGCCCGCGCAGAGATGCAAAAACCCCGACACCGCTATTGAACAATGACAACGTTTTCTCTTTTTTTTTGGCCTTATATCCTGTTAACGTCGCAATTGCGACGTTGTCAGGTTATAATTGAAAAAAAAAAGCCAAAAACACTTAACATTTGGCCCCCGTCGCAAATTGTTGTCACAATTTCACCCCAAATGTATTAGTGGATCTATCACTTAGGGTGTATATTGGATTTCTTCCCTTTATCTTTTTTAAAGGATCCTTTATCCTTTTTTTTCTCCTCTCTTTTATGCTACGATTTCCTCCCATATATGAACTTTCTTGTTCATCGATCTTTCTCCTTCATGGGATTAGTATCCTCCTACATTCTCTTCCTTACTTGGAAGTGTCTATCTTGTATTATTGGGTTGATAAATATGTAGACATAAGGTGTAATTCCTCCCTCTCTCATTTTCTTTCTTGGGGTTGTTATCATTCTATGATAGTGCATTCTTTTGGCATGAGCTCTTTGTCTCACGCAAGATACTAACATGTTTTCTTAATAGCTTGTTTCATGTCTTAAAAAGGGCATTTCTATCATTTAATGATCATATTATTTTCCTTCCTTGGTTATTTGATTCTTTTTCATATCTTTTCTAGCTTAAATATGTTTGATTTACATTACATGTGCAGCTTATTTTACTTGGAATTGCATATCTTGAGGCTATCATTAAGGGTGTATTATATTCTATCTTGCCTTAATGCTTGGGGGGAAGATTTTTTTTACATTCTTCTCTCTCTTTCTAAGGTTCTAATTTCCTCAGTAAATTAGCATTTTTTTTATCATGTGACATTCTTTTCTTATAAATAATTGATTGTTTTGATTCAGGATTCTCTCTTATACAAGAAATGTGCATCCTTGATAACTTCCTCTTCTTTATTTGCAAATATGTGTTCTTTATAAACATATGTTCTTACTTTGGAATTCAAATTTTGGTATCATTCATCAAGAATCCCTATTTCACCTAGCAATAGGGGGTAAATGGGAGTTTTCTTGTTCACCTGCTCCTCTTCATTCTGAAGATGTTATTTTTTTTCAAGAACTCCTCTTGAGGGTAGATGTCTTTCTAATAAGATATCTTCCTTTCAAGGGTCTCTTCCCATAAGCAACATATCCTTTCATGATTATCTATTTTCCTTATCTCACCAGAGTCATCACTCTTGGCTAATTTTATGGCATACATTGTTTTCTAAGGATATCTCCTTGTTGATGGAAGTAGGTATCCTTGTTTATCTTTCCTTATGATGGTATCTATGTTGCCACCATAAGGAGGGGGAATATGCACTTACCTCTATGTAAATAGCACATGGTCCCTAGACTGACTGCACACACATGCACATACAGATCCTTGTGGAAGATAATACTTTTCCACATGCCTGATCTCCTTTTTGATCCTTGTGGAAGACAATGTTTTTCAACATGCCTGATCTCCTTTTTTATCCTTGTGGAAGATAATGTTTTTCCACATGCCTGATCTCCAAAGTCACCCCTAATCACAAAGCATTTTTAAGGTACCCCTGAGTGCAATCTTTCACAAATCTCTCTCTCTCTCTCTCTCTCTCTCTCTCTCTCTGTGGATTTGGTAATAACTTAAGTCGCTTGGGGGCTTGATTTTTTTCTTATTCCTTAGCCTTGATAAGATCATGTCTCTACATTGGATCTACTTTACCATGAGCATGAGCTTGTCTCATACTCCCGCTAAAGTGGGGGCTAAATGTATCATCCTAAAAATTTAGCACCCATAATTGGATGTCTTTTAGGGCCTATTAACCCCATTTTGGTGATTTCAAAATCTGGCTATCATTTATGCCCACTTTTCCCCTTTTCTTAGTTTCTTTTGCACATTCCTTGATGGGTCTTCACCCTGCCCAAGGAAATTTTACCTAGGGGTAAGTTAAAAATTAGAGTTCACACCCAGGGGTGTGATCAAACTTTGACTTCACCCCTATGGTTATTCCTTTTTTGAGCCTGATGTTGGGACCCTTCTCCTATGTCTTTCCCATTTCTTTTCCTGGGTCAACCTTCCCACATTTGAATCTCAAAATGAGTATAAAACGGTACTCTATCCCATCATTTAGCAACATAAGAACATATAAGAACACATGAACATATATTGTTCCAAGATTATGCAAGCATAAGCATTGAAGCATTAAAGTGGTGAAGGCAAGGCATCCATCCAAGCAAGTCAATCTCCTTCCTTTGATGCAATATTTCTCTCCCATGATGGCCAAGTAGAGAGCTTCTCAAGTGGAAAAAGGAGGTTCCTTCTTCAAGTGGCATAACTACATTCATGATCTAGAGATGGTGATTATGGATCTCATGCATTGGTGAGTACATCCTTGATCTTCCTACAACTCCATTCCAAGTTCAAATGAAAGCATCTTCATGAATTTGTGTGATTTCTACATTGGTTCATGAGGGTTTACACAAGGTGAATCAAACATTTACCTTCATTTCCTTTTCAGATCTACATTTTACATGTCAATTTCAAGGTTAATTCCTAAACTGGGGCTTGACCAGGAAAGCCCCTTTCCACAAACAATTTCTCATTTTCTCTGTGTAGGAACATGTTTTGGGATCTACAGAGATGGATTCGATCATTTTTTAGTTCATCTCAGAGATCAAAATTAGAAAGTACATAGTGGCCAACATAGGGGTGCAGTTGAATCTTGACTTGTACCTAAAAATTCAACTTGTTCCTTAGAGGCTCAAAATTTCACAGTCGGGAGTTACAAGTGCCAATGTCCTAGATCCAGAACAGTTTTAGTTTGTGACCTCCCGGTGGCTGGAAATTGTAGTTTCAAGGCTAATAACCTCCTAATTCCTTTCAAGGTGCACAAATATATCTTCCTTCTTGAATTTTTATTTTTAGATCTATTATTTCATCAGTCATTTCATTTACTTTCTAGATCTTTACTTATTCATTAATCAATTAGTGAAATCCATTAATTCCTTAATAGAAAAAATAGGTCTTATCCTCCCTTTTCATATAGGTTTTTCATTTTCATCCCTTCATCTTGGGTTATGATAATCAAGCTTAGATACAAATAGCTTGGGTTTGTCTATTTCCCACAATTTTATAGAAATATTTTAGTGAGTGATCTCTACCTTAGCTTTTCTTGCCATTTTCTTCTATATAGTTTCTTTTTCCATTTAGGCTTAGCAATCACCTTAGCATGAAGAAGTTTAGGTAGAATAACTTCTTGATTAAAAGTAAATATAGATAAAGGAGAGGACATGTACAAATAAGGAGATTCAAAACCATATGCTTCAATAGGTTTCTCCCTATTATCAATGTTTTATTGAGCACATCCATGTTTTAAATTATGAGTTGAAGTGGTTTTAGAATCAAGTTGAATTAAAGACACACTAAGTTCCTCAAAAGATTGTGTTTTCGTTAGGAAGTCTGTATTTACCCACAAAAGATGGCATAAAGTCTAGTAATGACCCCAATAATAATCTAAAGGGGAACTTGTAGGAGAAGATATGTTGTATTTAAATGTTGTAGGGATAGAAAAAGAAGTAGATTCAGTTCGGAAACTATCATTAGGTCTATTATCAGTAGGGAGTGTGTACATTGTGTTGTCATAGATGAACTTCACTTTGCAATGAAGAGTTGAATGAACAGCCTGCATGACATGTAACCATGGCCTCCCAAAAAGAATATTATACTAAGAGGACTGGGGACTAGGCATGATATTAATAGGTGTAGGTAAAATAATAGGGCCTACTTGAATAGGCAAAATGATAATACCTAAAGATTATTTAGTAACATGGTCAAGGCAATGGATAGGAATAGAATCAAGTTTGATAGTTGAAAGATCAACCTTAATTTCAAGCAACATTGAAATTCTACAAATATTAAGTCATGCACCATTATCAAAAAAAAATTATGAATGTGATTACCGTTACTAAGGATAGTTACCATAAGAGCCTCATGTTGGTCTTGAACTTCTTGAGAATGTAAATTATCTTGAGTAAACACAATTTGAGTTGGGATAGGAGTAACATGCATGCATGGTAAAAATGAATTTATGTTGTGTTGATTAGGTGTTGGAGTTGGAAGCATGAATTGGAAATGTGGGGGAGGAATAGGAACAACTGGATTAGTAGGATGGGGATTGTTTCTTGTGAGATTATATTTCTTAATAAACTCCAATGGACTCCTAGGTTTTCTTCTCTCAGGTATGATTGTCTTGTTGGGAGTTTGCAAATAATATTGTGGATCATATCCTTTAACTGTAATCTTAGGTGTAGTGAAATTTTGAGAAGAATGTTGAGGATAAACCTTAACAACAACCATGTTCTTGTTAGGTTTTTGGAATGAATTCGATTGATTACTTCCTTTGACAATTATCACAAGTGTATTGGCTACCGTAGGTTGTACATGAACAACAACATTGACTTGACCAAGCTATTGATTGTTCATGGGTTCATTACTAGAAGGGAGAGCATTAAGTTAATTAGGAATGATATAATTCTCTTCTCCCAAAATCTCTTTAGAATAGGGATTAGGGATGTCCTTTAATACTTCATCTCTAGAAGGAGTTCCAAATGAAGGTAAGGTGATATTAAGAAAATTATTTATAATGTCTTCTTGCTCTAAAATATCCTCACAAAGGGGGTATGTTTTAGGAGAAGGGTCACCATAATATATGAATGTTTCATCTCTACAGGGGGTAGGAGAAATATCAAACAATATATCATCTTATTGTGTCAAGGTTTCTTCATGAGGAACGGAGTAATCAATGTTCTTATTCAAGGGTTCATCCCAAATAGGAGAATAATAAAGGGTAGGATTATTGTGTTGAATAAGACACACTTTAGGAGGGAATAATAATGACTCACTAAAGCTTGATCCCTGACGGTAAAGGGATGGTAAAGAAAGTGGGATAAATTATTCATCTCTTGCATCAAAATGTCTTCATGAGAGGGATACATTTTAGGAGAAGGATCAACATTACCCTTCAATATCTCACTCTTTGGAGGGATATTCTTTGAAGAAATGTTAATGGACTCTTCTTGAGATAAAAAATTTTCACAAGTAGGGTTGTTTTTGGTAGGGATAATAATATGCCTATGAAGGAAAATAAGAACTAAACTATCATCATATGCATGAAAGGAAATATTGTGAAATCCTTGAAAGAAACTTGAAAATGGACTAGAAAATGGTGATAACAACTTCATGAAATGTTTTTGTTTTTTTGTTCAATATAAATGATATGAAAGAAAGTAAAAGACAATGTTTTTTTTCTATTTTTCTCCTTTATAATTCAATAAAGAGTAAATCTAAATAAACAATAGAATGAAAGTATACAATGCAAGACGTGAAAAATTAAATCTAATCACTTTTTTTTTTACTTGCAAGATATAACTAACCAATACAAAAGGTATCAAATACATGCAAGGTTTGGGTTCACTAAAATTTACTGTAATAAATGTGGTGATAAATGGGTGCAATCTCTTAAGGTAGGATTGACTAGCATAATAGAATTTTCTAGACCATCAATTCTCCTCCCTCTTTCTTCTCTCTCTCTCTCATGGATTACCTAAGTGTAACATAATTTCCTAGCCTATGTCATCCATGATTTTCTTGATCTCTCCTCCATGGTTCCATAGCATAACACACTTTTCTATTGGATCTGATCATGGAGTATTATCTTATCCTTGATGTATTAATATTAATGATTACTTTTCTTTCTTAATACCTCTTTGCAATCATTAGATCATAACCTGAGCTAGGAAGCTCCAATTTATACATTGTTACAGGCATTGGAATCATGATTTAGTGTCTTTCCTCTCTAAATGTCTTTTAAAATATTTAGATTTCATCTTGAAATATTTTGAAACACATTTTTCATTAATTTTCTTTATATGTCATCATAGTAAACATGGTTCCATGTTTGACCTTTCCTAAATAGCAAGCCGAAATAGGGGGCATATAGCTACCTAGGAACTTCACATTGTTCCTTAGTAAGTCCTAGGTGATTTTAATTATTACTAACATGTGGATTTGTAGGATGCAGTTACTAACAGTTGTATCTAGTTGAAACCTACTTATGTGGAATAAGCTCAAACATGCAAACATTAGAGATTAAAAAAAAATAAACAACTTACATTAACTTATCTAAAAACTTAGTTCTTGCACAAAGCCTCTTCCATAACCTTGGATGAGTTGAAAAATGTGCACCCATGACTTGTTTGTTTTGATCTTAGAGATTTGTGGGTGTTCTCTCCCAACACAATATTCAAATCCCACTTGATTGACAATGATAAATGATCTTAAATGCAAAACTAGATGTAGTATTGAATGAGCTCAAGGACTAGTTATGTAGATCTAGCCTCAAGCATTCAATTAAAATGCAAGGAGTAGATATGAATCTAATACAAGATCCTAAGGAGTAATGAATGCAAAGTAAGAGCTACAAATGAAATGCAACTACCATATTGAATGCAAACAACAACCAAACATGTTAGCCATAAATCTCTAATGCAAAATAGCTCTAAATGTTCTAAGCACAAAATAACATAATAACTCTAGCATGAAAATAAGGGATGATTTAATCTTGGCAAGGCTCCTATTTATATGATTTCAAAGGACTTGGGTGATGTGGCATCCACATAGGTGCCACATGAAAGACATATAATCCATGCAAGAGTCCAAGGTTTCTCACACATGTGTGAGCAACTTGGGATGTGATGGGTCAATGTGTACTTCAAGTACACATGTAAGACATCTTGTAAGAAATTTCATAGACCTTGTCTAATGAGACATTTTTTAGAAAGTGTAAGAAGTTGTCATCAAGGTTGTAAGGAAACTTATTTAGGAATTTTAGGCAATTTTTGAAAAGGTGATTTTTGGAAATTTTCTCACATACGTGTGAGAAAATAATTAGCACTGATAGGTGTAGAAATCCAAAAAAATATCCTAATTAACCTTAGTTAGTTAGTGAGTAGGCTTATTTGGTTGAGAGTGATGTGGGTAGGGTAGAATCTAGGTCTAGATTAAGATTTAATTTAATCACGGTTTAGAAGAATAAGTCATGTGAGGAATAAATAAAATAAATTTATTTAAAAGAGGGATTTTGTGGAGAATCATATATTAAATATAAATCTAATATATTAGGAAAATGTATTTAAATTAATTTTAGATACCATAGAATAATGAATTAATTTAATTAAATAAATATAGATGAATATATAAAAAAATAGTTAATTAACTATAATGTTAAGGGATTATCAATTAAATTAATATAAGTGTGCAGGGACAATTTTGGACGTCTACAACGGTTTCTTGTAGGATCTATGCATTGTGGACTTTGCTATATCCTTTTTCCATTTATTGATGTTTTCTTTCCTTTAGCTTGCATATGCACGTAGTGTCATATACAACTAAAGTGGGGGATAACTATACCATCTTAAATTGGAAGCACTTGTGTGTTTTTCAATTTAATGACTATTCATCACCCTCCTTAATGTATTTTTCTTATACATTTTCCTTTAGATACTTTATAAGCTCATGTAACTCATTTCTGCCTTTCACTTTGGTGAAATCAAGATAGGATCTAATACATCCTCCTTTATTTATCCCTCCTTCTTGTGCAAAATTTGAGGTAGGACCTAATCTCTATGCATCCTCCTCTAACTTTCCTCCAAGGCCCTATTTTTCTTTTAATTCATGTTTTCCTGATTATCTGTTTGTTCCTCGTTGAATCTATCTTCACCCTTAATACCTCTTGTGATCCAAAGGTTTTATCTTGAGTTTTGCACCCTCAAGTATAGGTTGACCTTGACCTATACATGGTATAGGTCAACCTCAACCTATACCTAGGGTTCTGAATTTTGATTGGCTCCTAGGCCTGATGCAAGGTATTTTCTTTTCCTTCTTTCCTTTGTTTGCCTTTCGCTAATTTGAACCCTGGATCACTATAAAATCAACCTAATTGCTTCATTTTGAAATAACAGAATAAAGTGCAAGGTGAACACCCCAATTTGATGACAAAAAGAAATTTCAAGGTGGAAGCCCTAGTTTGATGACATCCATTGAAGCAAGGTTTGACTATTGAAGACTTCTATCAAGTATTCTTATCAAGCATCTACAACTACAAGAAAACATTCGATACATCATCATGGAGCTACAAACGGATTGTGAAGATGGATAAGAGTACTTTAGCCCTTGGGGGCTTGGTATAATTTCCATGCTATGTTCAAATCTATGCTTTGTAGCTTCATATTTACATATTTGCATGCATTCAAACACATATTGATTGCATTTACATGTTAGGGTTTCACTCTCTAGGGTTAGATCTTGGCATTTATCTTTACATAGCTCTTTGCATTCTAGATACACACTTTAGATTCATGAGCACTACACACATTAAATTTTATAATGGTTATCCATGGAGTTGGGAATCACCAAAGAGGGGGATTAATTAAGGCAAAGCCCTACATAACCACCCACACACACACTCTTTTAGATTTGCAAGTTTCATAATACAGGTTAAAGATTGTAGATCCAAGGACCCTTTTTGAATAACTTCCTAGATAAAAATTTCATCTTGATTTCCAACACTATCAAGTATAGGTCAAGGTCGACCTATAACCCAATTTTACCAGTGTAGATTTTAGTGGCAAATTTGGGAAGCCTAGCAACATATTTATAGAACCTAGTTCAAGTTTACGAGTCCATAATTCATAGGTATAGGTCAAATTCTACCCATACCCACCAAGTAGACCTATACCTATCTCTAAAAAAAGGTTTATCAGCTCAAATTTGCAGGTCTTGGGCGGTTTAGTTCAGAAAATAGGTCATTCCAGGGCTTCAACATGTAGAAAATCAGTCTTTGAGTGTCTCTTCTTCTCTTGTTTTCATGGGTACACACATCCTATCTCTATTATTTGTATTTACTTCTCTATATAATATCTATACATATCTCTTACTCACATTTCATCCTCTTCCTACATTGAGAATCAATATAAAATTTCTAAACCTACAAGGTTGAAGTCACGCACTTTTACCCTATCCTTCTTTAGTGGTACCTTCCAGATCTATCTTTGTAGGAAAGGATACCTCTTGATTCTCCCATGTATCATCCCCCTAAGAAGAAATTTGGTGAGTAATCTACCTTGGCATTTCTCACCACATTTCTTACAGTACACATTCAAAATGTGATACTAGTAGTTGAGACATTTTTTTATCAAGGTATCTTCAACTAATTGACTTGGAGTTTTTATTTTTAGTACTAAACCCTTTGTTGTGTGCCCTTTTTTCTTTATTTTTGTTTGTATTTGTATCTTTTTTTCATGCCCTTGTGCATGGTTGTGTGATTTATGATCCTTGGTTTGGGGGCTTGTTCCCTCAAACTTAGTGATATCCTCTCTCTCTTTAAGTGTCTTTAGGTCTTGTTATTCTCTTCTTAGTCTTTTTTAGTCTTTTTAGTATTTAGAGGTGATTAATTCTTTATAGTTCAATTTATAAAATTCTAAATTGTTCTCCTTTGTTTATGTAACATAAGAAATAGGATTCACTAGCTCAATGGGGAAAATAGTGAACTGGGACTTGTTTCATATATTGCATTGGAAGAAAGATGACCCACTAGGCTCGAGAAGGCTCAAGCGTTGAATGGGTGTAATGATCCTTCACTAATGGGATGTGGAAAATAAGATGATTGATGGGGAGATATGAGATCTAGGATAGAATGTAGGAAAATATTGACTTTATGTGCATACGAACTAGCATAAACTTGACGGATTGATTCTGATACCAGAAACTACAACTAAATTCTGAATTCAAACTGAAGTTGTTTTGGAGGGAATAGATTGATTGGGGTGACCTGTTCCCTATAATTTCTGATGATTTTAGTTGTATACTATAGTCAACATCGTGTACTTCCTAGATCCTATCCTGACACTAGTGTGACTTGTTCCTTCACATAGGAAAAGAAGGAAATTATTGTGTAGTTGAGAGGGGTTTTCCTCAGTCAAACCCCAATTTGGAATCAACCTTGAAATTAAAATGAAATAAAGGAAAGTGTGCTAACATAGATCAAAGGCTATATTGGAAACATGAAGTGTCCTATACCTTGGCAATGTAAATTCTTCTTTGAATGTGAATATGAATGTTGATGCAATAGATTGACTTCACACCAAAAATCTAAAAGGAAATCATGAGAGACATGCCTTGCATAATGATTTGTGTAGTTTGCCACAATGCTTGATACAAAGAAGAAGGTTGAAATAAATGCTTGAATAATTGAATGCTTGAATGGATGGAGATGATATTCTTCCTTGATTTTGATCTCCTCTACTTGACCTTCATGGGAGAGAAGCTTTCTACAATGGAGAATATTGCCTTGAAAATGCTTTGGAATGCTTAAGAACTTGAAGAGATTGAACTTGTATTCTTTCTATCTTGAATTTGTGTTTACTTCCTTGATTTATTACCAAAATCAGGAGAGTTTGGTTGCATGTCTAGATTATCGCTCAACCATTGAGACAAATTCCTAGTTCAAATTTCAGGGCAAACCTCGAGGAATAGGCCAACTAGGTTGGCCTAGTCCCAGGAATAGGATGACTACATTCGTCTAGTCTCATCAAAATGCTTAGAAATTTGATCCACATAATGAAGGAGGGATGTTGCAATATAAAGTGGAATTGGGGATGGAATACTAGAAATCAATGTGAGAGCCCATACATGCTAAAATGGAGCTAGGCTAAATGAAAATTACATAGTGATACAATTTTAGGATGGTATAGTTTCTTTTTTGTGTGTATCTTGCGCTCAAAAATTAGAAGCTCAAGATGAAGCTCAAGCAGGAGTTTGAGAAGGGTGAGCCTAATTTCAAGTAATGGATGTTGGAGAAGGTTTAGACCAAGTTAAAGAAATGGATTTTTGGGAAGGATCAAGATCTCTTCCTTTTACTAGTATGGATGAGCATATTAATATAGCTTAAAGTGTAAAAGAGATAATAAATTTTTTACAAAAATTTAGATCATTTACTTGAAATGGATGTGGATAAATTGAGATTTTATGTTGAAGAACCTACACATACTAAGAGAATGTCAATGAATAGAAGGTAAAAGGAAATAATTGTTTGTTTTAAAAATCTTGAAACACTTGAACAAGCCCAATTGTTATCAATTTAACTTCTTCATGATGAATTAAAAGATCTGTTAAAATTATTGGATGTAGATTAAACACTAAGAAAGAGGAAATTTTATCACCTAAAAAAAATATTGTTGAAAGTGTTAAAAAAGGTTTGGGTTGTAATACCCCTCTAACCCTAATGAAAGTTTTGTGTTTTTAAATGAAGTAAAATCTTTCAATATTTTCTTACAGCTTAATTTTCTCATGATACTTGTTTGATCTATTCCTATAGTTTGTTTATAATGATTTCATGAGCTAGCACCTAAGGGTTATAGTATCAGACATAATATCAAAAGGTATCATTTGTGTATGTGTTTATCTCCATCTGGTTATTGAGGAACTTCAAGACTTTTCTGAATACAGATAGGATGTTATATGATATATACTTCGTGGATTTATATTCTTCTATCAAGGTCACTTTTGATGAATCTTGTATCTCACTTAATGATTTAGGATATTTCTCATGATTATGTTGATTTATTATTAGTATCAATTATAGAC
This sequence comes from Thuja plicata, assembly GCA_018584345.1. Taxonomy (NCBI): domain Eukaryota; kingdom Viridiplantae; phylum Streptophyta; class Pinopsida; order Cupressales; family Cupressaceae; genus Thuja; species Thuja plicata. The sequence goes on along the minus strand of MU225611.1, from coordinate 795,413 downwards.
TAACTCAATGCTCAAGATTCTAACCCTCATTATGATGATGCTACATTCTTTGTGTGTGTGTGTATATATATATACATGATGTGTTTTCATGATTTGGTATGAAGTCATAGTTACTCACATGGATGAGGTCCACACGATTGTATTGATCCCAATCATCTGTCTGCAATATCTTCTTTTATGTGTACATCAATGCACATGTATTTCTCTATGTGATGCAGGCTTGCAGGTACTAGGCATCGACTTCACCTGGCTTCACAAGTCTGAGCGTGCCCCAAAATCTTTGATCATTGTTGTTGTTACAAAGACGGTACCAAGTCCCGCAAGATTAAGCCTATCCCTGATCCTTGCTCCTGGGTTGGGTCTTTTTGAATTTTTCCTTTGGTTGTGGATTGTTGTCCGATTATGTTAGCTTGGTGTTTTAAGTTGATTATTGTGGATATTAATTATAGTCCCTAGAACTAGGTGAATATTGATTTGTGTGGAGATTCTCTCTGTACTTTATGGAATGACCATATGTTAGCAATAAAATGTTTGTCCTATGAAATTTAAATACATTATAATAAGCTTTGTCAAGTGTATTCATAAATGTATGTTTTATAATAATATTTACATGGATATATATACACGTAGGCATATGGGTGCACACAT
>MU225611.1:782356-794715 GCA_018584345.1 Thuja plicata | reverse complement strand
TGTGTGTGTGTGTGTGTGTGTGTGTGTGTGTGTGTGTTTGTGTGTGTGTGTGTGTGTGTGTGTGTGTGTGTGTGTGTGTCTTTTTATTGGAGTGAAGGAATTAATTAATTAGGTGTATTTATAAATAGATTAACATCATTTTGGATGGAAATGAAGGTAATTACTATTAATCCTTTTAAGGGGCATAGTAACTAATCATAATCTAAGAGTGAAAATAAATATAGCTATTAGGGTAAAAGTAATTACCTAAATCTTCCTTAAAACATAAAATTAAATCAAGTTGGTAAAGAAACTAAAGAACTTACAAAAACAATCTGCATATTAATTTATCTAAGAGCTAATAAAGTTTCAACTAATAACCAATATATGGTTGTGGATGGTTGCACCGGTTGATTTTTCCCGTGCAACCACTCCCACACCATATTTATGAAAGGAGGATTGTAGAGTAGAAAAAAAAAAGAATTGGCATATGGAAACTCTCAGCCAGAAATTATTGAGAAGGTTGGTGGTGGCATTCGGAAGGAATCTCTGTGAGTTGAGGAAGTTTGGAATTGGTTGGAGTAGGCTTGGAGCTTCTTCCAAAGGTTTCTCCGTAGGACTTTAGGTAGGCTCTACCCTGGAAGAGAATCCTTTTCATATGAATATTGTGCTTTATGTGTGTGCTTTGATGTTTGTCATTGCTTTATTAGATTAGAGGAAACCTTTAATGGATGTATTGTTTTCCTATATATTTGAGTGGTTGGTGACTATCTTAATGGTAGATAATAAAAGTATATGTTCATGTTAGTAATAACTGAGAGGGGGGGTGAATCAGTGGCCTCAAAAATTCATCCTTCAAACTTAACCACCAATCAATAAACCTCAGATTATTATGTCCCTACAAGATGCATGCCATGAAATACTACTAAAGATTAACTATCTATCGGTTTGCTCTGTCAATCCTTATTCTTTCTTGATTACCGATAAGTAGTATAACTATTTATCGAAACTCAGTAAATAAGCAGAGTATACCGATCAATCCAGAGTTAGCTATGTAATATGTAAGATAGTAAAGAAATGAATCATACACACATAACACATAAATTTTTAATGTGGAAACCCTGTTAAGGGAAAAAACACTGGGACCGGTACCCCAAATTTTCACTCTTCTGAAGTGAGCCCTGTTAGGAGCCAACCCTGTTAAAGGTTACAAACACACTGTTAAGTGTGGCCTTGTTAGAGGATTTTATACATAGAGGTTGTCACTTAGTATTAGGCATCTATTTCTACCATCCTTGAATTAGTCTCCTTCTTAGACCGTCAATAGGTATCAGGCAAGTCCAATACTACTTTCATGAATCAACCTTTTTGGCACTCCTTGAGATGTACCTCAATATATAGAATAATGTTAAGTCCTGCTCGATTAAGAGACTTGATGCTTCAATAGTTAAACTAAAACACTATGACCTATTCATATTGCAACTTTGAATTGCATATTTTCATATCTATTTAAGTACATTACCTCTCTGACCAATGTATCAATTAATCCATGTGCTCCATACTTTATGCTCTATGATGTTGTGCTCATTTTTCATCGATGTCTGCAGAATTCCTTAGCTCTTCCTTCAGCTTGTTTGATCAGGACTGCATGAAGTTTTTCTTCATCATTTTCTCTTTAGCATCCTCTTTTTATTCACTCCCCTTAATCCCATTCATAAATGAATTAAGCGTGTCTCTTATATAGACATAATATTCATTGTTTCTTTATTCTTGGTGTGAAAAACAATCCAGCCAATTAGATTTAAAGCATAAATCCTTATTTGTCTCATAGATATCTTCTTTCCAATTGTACAAATCATCTTTAAATCAATAAATTATCTCTAGTTGAATAAAACAAAGTAGACAACTAGTTAAGTCTATTTTTAGCTCTCCCAGCTAGATATTTTGTCATTTTCTGAACTTTCTATTCCGTCGGTCACCATTCTAATTAGTTGTCAGTGAAAAATAATAGTTCCATCAGTGAGACTCTAGTTAGCTTCATGATCTCCGACTGTTGGGCATCATTAGAATTTTACTCGTCGGGCAACCTTCTGACTTTGCTCGTCGGGAATCCTATGGTTTTGCTTCATTGGGCAACACTATACTTCTGATCGTCGAGTATCACTATGACTATTCTTCTTTGCTCTATCTATCGGTGTGCACTCCATCGGTGTTGTTTTTCACTTAGTGAATACATGACTTTTATGCATTGCTAAAAGCATAACCTTTGTTCCTTTTATTTTTTGAAGTCTTTGGCATTATGTACATGACTATACAGATGATATCAAGTTGACTTCAATGACAATACAATACATTAACTGATTTAATGCCTTGCATTATCTTCAACTTAACATTATCAAAAATTTAATCAGTTACATGTCATCACATGTTATATGTCCTTCTTTATGAGTTTTTTTCATAGAATGTGATGTCTTCTACCTTGAACCTTCATCCTTTCATACCTATGAGTTGCAGTAGACTTTATTCCTTGTTAGAATAGTATGTTATGGATGTATCCTTCTTTACCTTGTACCTATTGGAAGAAATAAAATAGACTTACCTTGAAGGTAGGATGGTTTTGAGGGTTTCCTTGGAAAGAAAATAGAGGGATCTCAACTGGGTATCTCTCCGATTCTGCTTCCCATGCCTCCATCTTACCCAATTTTACCCAAAAGGTCAATATGCAAGTTGTTGCCTCCAGGAATGCACAGTCTTTTACCATCTACACAGAACTGGGCTCCATCTGCATAGGTTGCATGACCATCTATGCAAGAGGAAGGCCCAAGTGCATAGGTCTTGACCATATGCATCTTGAGCCCCCATCTACGTAGCTTGAGGCCCCATCTGTGCAAGACCTTTCTAGACTGACTTTTACAATTTTTAGGAGGTTTAGGGTTTCCATACTGACTTGAGGATGATGTAATTTGATGGTTGAATTGTTGGTTCACTGATTTCCCTAGTAGTATTATACTTGGTTCATTTTGATGCATGGGAGCTAGGTCATCTCGGTGGACTCCATCCAATCTCAGCTTTAGTCTGATTTTAGCCTTATACTTTAAGTTACATTTTATGTAATACCTTCCAAGATGTTTTAGAGTAGTTTCATCCTCCTAGGAGTTCAAATAAAGATTCTATATTTTGAAGGTTTTAGGAAATTTTAGACTTAGCCAAATTTTAGAAATTAGCGTGTTTTCAACAATATGATCTTGTTATGATGTTTTGTGGTTTGAATTGGTACCAAAAGGCACTGGTTATATGGTTTTGTATAATACTTAATGTTGGTGCATTTTGATGTCTTCTTATGTGTTATCTACCTTCTTGTATGCGAGATTAGGGTTTAGGAATGTCTGGTGGACTAGGGATAGTCAATGATCTCCTAAACCCAATCCAATGATGTTAAGATGTTATGATTTGTGTTGGGATGAAGTACTTGACGTAATTATGTTGTTGAGAATCCATTTTTGATGCATTGGATGCAATATGGATATGTTTTATCCACCTGAGTACCTGATTGTGGTTTAGGGTTGTCCAGAGGATTCGTGACAACTAATGTTTTCCTAAACCCAATTATTTGATTTTGTGACATTTTTATGGCTTCTTGTTTATTATGATGTATTCCTTAGGTTCTTTTGAGACTTGTTTGGGTAGGGAACCTAAGGACACTAGGTGAGTGGCTCATAGTGAGGGGTTGGGGCCCTAAGTGGCTAGTACCAGGATAACCCCACTAGTGAGTTGTTTAATCAAGTGAAAACATTAATAAATTATGGGAAGGGTACTACACATTAACTAAGATAAGCCTCGCCCATGCTGGTAGTGCTAGTATAGGCTATGGATGGGAGTGGGAGAAGGTGTTATTGTGATAGCACAATCGGACAGTCTCATCCCTATGAGAGATGTTCGGTTTCGCATGTGTCTACTTGGGGGTCGGGGCCTAGAGTGGCTTACCAGGGTAACTCAAGGGGTAAGGGCTATACGATGACACTCACCTAGCTTGTAGCTTAGAGTTCCTACCAATGTGATTGTGTCCTTTTTGGTCCTTGTGATCTTCTTGTGTTTTCAGTTGTGTGATGTTTAAGGAAGGGATATCATCACCTTAGGAGTATCCTAGTTGTTACCTTCTTGCGTGGACCTTGGTCTCTATCTCCTAGCATGGGGGAGTGGAATATTTTTGGATCCATGTGGTTGGGTGGTTAATCTTTATTATATCAAGGTACTATTCGTGGTCAAATGGATGTTCTTGGCTCTTGTCCTTTCCAGATTTTTAGTTTTGAAGACTTATTATTGTATATGTAAAGATGTACTTATGCATGCGCATTATTGTAATTGTAAGCTCTTGTAAGGGAATAATTATATCTAATGATATGATATATATCAATCTAAATCAAGCAATGTATAAGGGAATGGGTAGATCTAGGTAAAAGGAAAGGGAAAATATTGTATGTTATGAACATGTAAAGATAATGGTTAAGGGTATTTATTCACGTATCTTTTATTAATTTTTAGTATCTAAGAAATGATCTTAGACTTAGTAAGAAATAATGTATTTATGAATGATTGTCATATCTTTGGATGTAAAGTTGTAGAAAACTATTATGAATTGATGAATCAATGAGTAAGATAGCTATATAATTAAATATTGGATTATGTCTACTATGTACCCCAAATGCGTATGGAATAATAAAGTAAATAGGACATTGCTTATCTATCAAATGTTTATCTCTCACCTAAATGCTTAAATGAATAGCGTAAATAATGACATCTGTTTAGTAAAGGATAACTCACATAGTTACATGTTAAAATTAAAGGAATGAATTGGTAAGCTTGTATTAATCAATCAATGCCTTAATGGATAAATTAATAGATTATATTATATTTCTTGAATAGTGGCGTTAGGGAACCTGAGAGGACTTAGATTAGTTGTGATAATTCATTCCAAAAAAATTATTCACATCTCTTAGTAATTAGTTTGTTTGTCCTCCTGGGTTCCCTAGCGGAGCGTGACATGGGTTCCATTGGGAAACAACCTCAATCTGCATATAAGGCAATTTCAAGAAGAATTATATTGACATATATTTGAAGTAAAAATATGCCCCAAAAAAACAACTCTTCAGTTTCATCTGAGATTGGTTTTAGTAGAAAACAATCATGATATGCTAAAAGGAAAATGAATTTGGATGATAGTACATTGGAAGGCAATTGGGAAATCCTGTGTAGAGATTCTCATTCTAATAGGATTGATGATGGAGTTAGGAACTTGTTCACATCATTTTGGAATGATCATATCCATCCTTCATTAAATAGTAGAAATGTTATTAGATATAGGATTGGGCCCAATCAATATGATCTACATACAAAACATTGGTTGGATATAACGCAAAATGAATTGTATCTGTCATTTTGTAAGTCAAATCCTAGTATAAAGATTGGACAAACATTATTTGAAAGATTAAAGCCATATTATGTGAAGATAAGAAAAGTTATTAAAACTTTTTGTTGTCATTATCATATTGAATTTGATCTCTACTATCAATTCTTTTGAAAGATTATGGAAGATAGTGATGGTTTTTGAAATGCTCCTCCTAAATGGCCAAGTGAGTTCACAACATCAATTTTATGTGAAAAACAAATGATAATGCAAATGGTCAAATAAATTACATAAAAAGACTTTGTGAAACATCTAGTAATTTGGTTGATTTCCATTTGATAAATGAAGACACTGGAATGAAAAAGATGATAAATTGCAAGAGTTACAAATACATAAAGTCTAAAACAAAATTTGGGAAAGAATCCACAACATTAGAATATGTACAAGAGGATATATCTATTGGAACATTTATGGAAAAAAAAAATTGATTCAACTATAGATACATCATGCTTTTTTGCTAAGTGGCAAGCACAACAGTTCCAAACACTGAGAGACACTTTCCCACATGGAACTATTATATCAGTTGTTGACTTTGCGGAAAATTATTCTATTCTTCATCAAGAATAGATTCAATCATAATACTAATTTTCAGAGCAAATGTAATTAACTTGATGTACATTAAATATCTTAAGGGGATGTGATTGATTAATTGACATTATAAAATAGATTAAATTGACATTTTTTATTTGATATTGTTTAGTTTTATGGATAATTACTTGCAATTTATTATAAGATCTATTTTGAAATTATTGCATCTTAGTGTTTAAACTAATGTTTAAATGTCTTTAGGGGATGTAATTAACCTGACATTAAATAGACTAAATTTTCATTAAATAGATTGAATTGACATTAAATAGGTTACATTGACATTAAATAGATTAAATTGATCAATTGACATTAAATAGGATAAATTGAACTTAAATAGATTAAACTCATTAATTGGCATTAAATAAGTTTAATTGATATTAAAATGATTAATTGACGTTGAATAGACTAAATTGATTAATTGACATTAAATAGGTTAAATTAACATTAAAATAATTAATTGGCGTTGAATAGATTAGATTGACATTAAATCCAATCTAAATGTTTAAACATATAAACATTATTAAATAATCATCATATATAAACATCTCTAATCTAGATATAAATGTCTATTTAAACATCATCAAATAAACATCGCATATAAATATGTATAATCTAGTGTAAACATATATTTAAACATCAAATAAACATCATATGTAAACATGTATAATCTAGATATAAAAATCTATAAACATCATCCAATAAACATGTACATACATAATCAAATATAGGTCTAGTATCACCAAAGATGGACATGTGTAAATATGCACCTAAGAAAGTCTATACAAAGGTAAACATGTACGGATGGACACTCTAAGAGGAATCTCAGGAATCATGTCAACTACGAACAAAGCGACCATCTAAGTGAGTGTCCTTGTCTAATGGATGTGTTGCAACCAATCCCTGCAAATAGTAGAACATCGGGCTAAAAAACAATAAAAATGTACTTTTCAAGTAAAAAGAACATGTTCATGTGCACATGTGCATATAAACATATTTACATGTGATCATTTAAAACTCACCTATCCACTAATAGGTGTGGCATCAACTGAATACCGCCTACGCACACACTCTGACCCTAGGCTATGGGTAATGTGAGATAACTATGCCTAAAAAAATTATATATACATAAGGACTACAAATAGTTTCTACAAAAATTTAAAATTAAATAAGGTAATGTATCTAAATAAAATTATACCTTGGTATCAGGTGCGGGAGGATCATTTTCTATACCACCATATATTATACAATAATTGCATCATTTTCCCTGACCCTCTCCAATAATGACGAGTGAAGGGGCTTATGCATCTCAAAGAGGAGTGATTTAGAGTTTGATTGTAGGTGCATCTCTAAATAAACAGTCTGGCTCAATCCTTGTAGATGTTCCCTGAATGAATCAAATCCCTCTAATGTAATATGAACTTGGTCAGCCCATAGCATCTCCTCTGCAACAACAAAGTGGTATGTCGGTGGGTCATGCTACATAGAGAGATGTGAATATTGTGAATATCCTAGCATCTAACCCACTGGCATCGCAACCTACGACTCTTTAATAACCTCCTACCATGCCTCATGTAATGGTAAATGAAGGAAAGATAAAATTAAAAATTATGCATGTAAGAGGTTCACTACCAAATAATGAGACATCTAAATCTGGTGATCACCTCCTAAGGTAGCTCCCAACTCCTGTGGCTTTAGGATGTTGGAAATTGTATAAGAATCATCAAATGACATGCTAGATTATGCTCCTAAGCATGTTCTCAGCTGGGGTCAAATCATAATTTATCTTCCCATCCTACCAAATTAAATAATACTCATAGTTGCTACAATATATTTGATCCTATCAATTGATTCCCTCTAGCAAGCAATGACAACTCAGTCTGTTGTGGGTGTTACAGATGGTTCTATGGATAGAAACTTATGACCAACCAAAAATCTATGCTTTGATGACTATTGATCAACTCTAGGATACAAATTATGATCTGTAACTCTACCACGCCCTGACCTACATAGTTGGGTATGTTGAGGTAGTTGAGAGTTAAATCCTAAACAGACCTTAATGTACAATTATAAATCAAAGTAGAGTGGAATCTAATCATTTTTACAATAACAGCCATGTGCTACAAGGAATCACAGGTATATGAGGCTAGCTATAATCAGATCAATTCATTGTGTCACCTAGTAGGCCTTCACCTTGGTCTTCCCTTCGTAATGAGGAAATAACTCTCATTTGATGACTTCCTTTTATTACTGATGTTGGACCTCATCAAAGTAAATATCACTTAATATCCCATCCCTCAACCTCTGAAAAATATCCTCAATAATTTTAGGGGTATACGAGGTATGCATATGTAGGCACTCTCTAAACTTCTCTAGGCTAGTCAGAATAGTCATCCATGTGGTCTTGTACACACCATCAAAATTTTCTATGGTAGATCTCATTTGTTTAATCTCAGTGTCATTGTAATGAAAAATAGAAACCATATCAGGGATTGGTGCATGTGTGGGATCAGTCATCTAGAGGTAACATAAAGTTGCAAATTATGTAAGTGTACATGTAAACAATCGTAATTAAGCATGCAATTCACTAAACAATATTTATCTAACATATATATCATTTATATTTATTATGTATATATAACAGCTACACAAATTTAAATGCTAAAGATTAAATATTTTTTAATAATAATTAACAAGTAAAAATATACGTGCATGTATAAAAACTACATAAAATTAACTTTTCATAATTAAGTACATAATTTAATTTATCGCCTAAAAGAACATGATTATCTATATCAAGTTGAAAATTTATCTAATTAGATGGTGGCATATGCATAATCAACATAACATTAACAATTTTATACATGATTGAGCTAGGTTTTAATTGAACCAGTGTTTAATCGAACTATGGTTTCATTTTTAGATTTTTTTCCAAAACAATTATAATGTTTTCTAATATATTTCTAAGATTTTGTAAGAATATAACAATTTTTCAACAGTTTTCTAAAAAAAATTCTAACGTTTTCTATTTTTTCAGGTTTTCTAAGATATGCAACTATTTATCTTAGAATACAAGAATTTAAACATTTAAAAACTTGACATATACTTGCATAAGTAAATTGAAAAATCTAAAAACATACTAAAAATTTCAAAAAAACCGTACAACATACAAGAAAAATAAACAAGGAAAAGAAGAATTTGGTGCACCTAGTAGCGATGAAGTTCCAGGTGATGCAATGCACTCAGGAGCCTCATCAAATTAAAATTACAAGGGGGTTAACTCTAACATGTTTTGAGCCCAGATCACTAGGTGAAAATGACCCTTTAATTCTCACGTCAAGCTTATAAACAGTTTGTTTTAAAAAATTGTTGAAAAAGGGTTTGATTGAAGGTTATGTTCAATTGAACCCATTGAAATATTAAGTAAATAACTTGTTTGTGTTGGAATATTGGAAAATTTGGAATATGAATGTGTTGGCATAGATGTCAACATAACAGAGGGGTTGATCAGAACATTAGACTAGTTATTGCTAACTTAACTGTTGCAAGTTAGCTAGTGGAGCAGAAATGTTAAGAGGTCTCGTGAGAAGAGAACATGACAAATATGAAGTTGTGCACTTAAAATAAATTTTTTGAAGGTTTTTATCATGTTCACCCAAAGCTTCTGAGTGTTACATAAAGATCTGGAGAGGTAAACAAGTTACAGAAGATGACTGGCAGAAAATGTGACAATCAGTATCAACGGGAAGCCAGTTTAAGGTCTGATATGTTGCGTAAGTACAAAACATTTTATCTAGGAGATTTGTGATCTCAAGAAGGTTTTTATAGTTAGTGGTTAGGATCAAGAGGTCATAAATGAATTCAAATCAAGAGATCTGGCTTGTTGATTGAAAGAGATGCTGAATTAGGTTTTGCCAACCTAGTTCTTGGTATAAGATGATGAATTAGAGCAAGTTCAAGTTGTGGATCATGGATGTAGATTTCAGATGTGGATAAGTAGAGGGAGAGCTTGATTGAGTTAAATTAGAAGTGTTTCAACAAGAGATTGAAATATAGATCAGCAATGTGTGCTTATAAGGAACTGTAATCAGACATTTGAGTTGTCGCTCTCAATAGTTCATAAAATACCATTAGATTTTAGTCTGATCGATCATTGTAGTGATCAAAACTATAAGGCAGTGAGTCTTCCTCAAGGTTGTAGCCTGAGGCTTTTCATTTGAGCAGTGAGCCTGATTGCATGTGCAATCCACATATACATTGTAATAAGGTTATACTTCTAACAAGGTATTTTCTTATTATGGGTAATCAGCCCCACTGTGCTTTTTCCCCTATGAGCATTTCCATGATAAAATATGGTGTCAACCTTTATGGATGTGATTTTTATTGTCTATACTTGCATGTTCAATATTTCATTTGATTAGATCAGACTTAAGGGTTTACAAGTTTAAGGGTTTTGAGGTTAAATGGTTTAAAGTTTTAAGAGTTTAGGAAAAAATAATTCACCCCCCCCCCCCCCCCCTCTTAGTTGTTCATTTCCATAGTATCAAAAATTAGTATCAGAGCCCAGGTCCCTTGAAGGAAGCTTAACAACTTGAGGGAGATCCACTATGGAAATGATATTCCAAGGCTTGAAGGCAAAAACTACCCCACATGGAAACAAAGGTAAGAATCTCTAAAGATGACAAAGAATGATAAAATAGCATTCTACATACAAAAGGTCAATGAATTAATTTGTGGCAGCAGATATGTTGGAAATGTACTGAGTGAAGAAGAAATTATTTCTAGAATACTGAAATCTTTTCTCAACATTGTTTATGAGGAAATCAGAATTATTCATAATATGACAAGAGGTATGCACAGATAAAATCTTAGTGAAGATTCTTCAAAAAGAGCATCAATGTATGAAAAGGAGTTAAGAGATCTTGAGGAAGAAGAAAAAGAGCTTCAAAAGATGGAAGCACTAGTTTTAAGGAGACTATCAAAAGGATCTGGTAATTTTAAAGGAAAAATGTTTTGTAAATGTTTTCTATGTAAAGAGATTGGATATTTTTCCTCTAGGTGTCTAGGAAGATATCCTAAGTACAAGTCCAATAAGTCTAAGTATGAGAAAAAGTATTTATATGTTGATAAGGGTATAGATGATGAATCTGATGAGGCTGATAAAAGTGAATATGAATTTATGTTTTTTGCAACCAAAGAAGATGAATCTAAGTCATCAAATATTATATATAGCATTCTATTAGAAGCTACAAAAGAAACAATTGTTATATTGTCATTGATGTCAAACCTTAACTGGTAAGACAATTGCTATCTAGTAAAGTACCATATCAACTGACTGATGAAGAAGATTTGAAAAGAGGAGATAATAAGAAGACCTATTGAAATGGTTGAGTTATGACAAACTACAATGGGTACTTGATGACTTGGAAAATTGACAAGATAATGTATTGTTTATCTTTAACACCAAGTGAATATTGGAAGACTAAAAGCGTAGTCTTGACCGAGCAAAAGAGCAGAAGATTAAGAAACTAAAGTTTAAGCAGTTTATGTCGAGAGATGCGAGTGTCAACCAAGCGCTAGTACATGCCAAGAAAATATAGTGTCGATTGAGCATCAGTATTTATCGATTTATCTAGTGATGACCAAGTGGAAGAACACAATGATGACCGAGTGTCAATATTTTACAGTTTGAGAAATATTTGAGATCCCAGCCGACATAGTTGAATTCTTGAGATATGTAAATCGTATTTAAGATAAGGATGAATGTTATGGAGAATTTAATGAGCATTTAATATATGTTTAACCATTAATATGTATGGATTCAAGAAAGATTTTTGAGACATATCTACAAATTAGAAGGAGAACAAAATGTTGGAAGGATTCATTGGATCTGACCAAACCCTAAGATTTATGGTGATGATTGTGTGATAAAAATGTGTCACACTTATATGAATCATTCCATCCAAGGTTGCTCAAGAATGAGGCCTCAAATATCGATCCATAGCTCTCTAGTCATGGAGTGCAAAGGTGTGAAATGGAGTCCCTCAGATTGACCTAGTTAGTGCCTATGCAAGTACACCATGAAATGAGAGATTCAAATGCATGAAAATGAGATCTACTCTATATGATTGCAATGCATGAAAAGAAATTAATCTAAATGATAACAATGCATGATTAATCTATGAAAGGAAATATGCATGCAATATTAATATATGAAAGGAAACATGAATCTAATCTACATGAATAGCCATGGATGCAAGAAGAAGAAGACAAGAAGAGAGAAGTTGCAATATCCAAGCTTGAGTGCTCAAATTCTCCTCCAAAATTGCTC
>MU225611.1:713656-769497 GCA_018584345.1 Thuja plicata | reverse complement strand
AAATATTGATCCATAGCTCTCTAGTCATGGAGTGCAAAGGTGTGAAATGGAGGCCCTCAAATTGACCTAGTTAGTGCCTATGAAAGTACACCATGAAATGAGAGATTCAAATGCATGAAAATGAGATCTACTCTATATGATTGCAATGCATGAAAAGAAATTAATCTAAATGATAACAATGCATGATTAATCTATGAAAGGAAATATGGATGCAATATTAATCTATGAAAGGAAACATGAATCTAATTTACATGAATAGTCATGGATGCAAGAAGAAGAAGACAAGAAGAGAGAAGTTGCAATATCCAAGCTTGAGTGCTCAAATTCTCCTCCAAAATTGCTCTCCAAACCTGCAGCATAACAATACTAAAAATTTTATATGAGAATGAGAAGGAGAGGTTTCCTTTTAAAGAGAAATGGACGGTAGAGATTAAGAGGCAAAAATCAAAGGCTATGATTAAGAGGCTAAAAGCCCACCACTTAGGAAGATGTGAAGGAAAAGGGATTTTTATTTAATTTTTACTTAATTTATTGCCTTTTTCAACAAATAAAGTGCTTTAAGTGGGGATTTTTATTTATTTAATTAAAAGAGGGGTTTTCTTAATAATTAAATAAATTAGAAGAATTTTATTTAATTAAATGGGAGGAATTTAATTTAATTAAATAAGATGAATTTAATTGAAAGGGAGATTAAATCTTTTAATTAAATAAGAGGAATTTTATTTAATTAAAAGGGAGATTAAATCTTTTTAAAAAATGATCAAACCTTAGGAAATATTGAAATAATTGAATAATTGAATTAATTACAATTTGATCAAGGAAATTAATTTGAATTGAAAATATTTCAAAGCATTGATTCAGGAAATTGATAAAATGATAAAATGATAAAATGGGGCCCAGAGTCTAGACAACCATTTTAGGGTGCATACAATGATTAAGCGGAAAAAGATCAAGCTGCCTAATCAGATAGGTATAAGATTAACCTAATTGTAGGTTATGTGTGTAGAGGTTTATTCATTTTATTGGCTAATCTAATCAGAAGGCAGAGAAGCCTGAGAAGAACAGTAAAGAACTGTGAAGTGGTGATTGCTTGATGGATTTCCAAGAAGATCTGAGAGATAGAGATGACAATGGAGGCCATTCAATGAATTAGCATTTGAGTTTAAGTGGATATGTATTTGCAAAGTGATTTGTATGTTTCAGATCAAATTTTTGTTACTTTCTAATCATTGTATCAGTCAAAATCCTTTAATCAAGGTTGACCTAACAATTATTTTGTAAATCCTTTAATCAAGGTGTCATTCTAATGGAATTATCTAAGTCCTCTAACAAGGCTCAATTTTAACAGGTTGATTAAATCATTTAACATTGTTGCAACTAACAGTGTGTATTGTAACCTTTAACATAGTTGGCTCCTCATAGAGCTCACTTCAGAAAAGTGAAATATTGGTAGCATGTTACTGGTGTTTTTTCCCATATTGAGTTTCCACGTTAAATCCTAGTGTCATACTTGTGTGAATATTATTTGATGTGTTGTATTGTTAAGAGTTTTATATACTGCAAGTTGATTACTTTAGGATAGTGAACTACAACTTTATGTTACTATTATATGTTATAAAAACTGAGTGGATTGTTGAGTAGATCTAAGTTGGTTGAAGTGTTTGAAATTTCAATTGGTACATCTGGACCTGAGGATAACTGATTCACCCCCACCCCCCCCTCTTAGTTATTCTAAATCATTCTAACAATTGGTATTATAATTTTGTGGTGCTTATAAGGAAATTTTTGAAGGCACTTGAAGCTAAAGATCAAGATGTATAAAAAGGAGGTACCAAGGCTGAACAAGGAGAACTTCCCGACATGGAAAATCTTGATGAAGCTACACCTAGCTGGAATCAGAGAAGCAAAAAAGTAATATGTGGAACATGATTACATAAATTTTCCTACACCATTGATAGCTCAACAGATGAAATAAAAACAATAACACAATCAAGCAATGGTGGAGATTGCATTAGCCCTAGGTTATCCTGAATTTGAAGACATAAAAGACTATACTACTGCAAAAGAAATGTGGGACACACTGGCAGCTATCTATGGAGGTGATACAAATGTACTAAGAGCCAAATCTGAAAGCTTGAGAGGTAAGTTTGATGAAATGATAATGTTAGAAGTTGAAACTATTGTTCAATATTGTAGCTGAGTTAAGGAGGTTATGAATTCTATTAGAGGAGCTACTGGAACTATTGATGATGATACTTTTATTAGAAAGGTATTGAAAACCCTACTTCCTATTTATGCTTTTAGATTTTCTTCTATACAAGAACTGAGATGTACTCCTGGTAGCAACTTAACTCTGGAAGGTTTAGTTGGTAGACTTACTGCTTTTGAGTTATCAAATTTTGATAATTTCACCCCTCACAATGTTGATTCTGCATTCAAATTACAATTGAGTCTTCATAAATCAAAGAAAGGAAAAGAAATACATGTGAACAGTGATAGTGACACTTCTAATGATGATCTTGTTGAACTTGAGGCACTTATGGCTAGAAGACTACCAAGAGGAAAAGGAAAATTCAAAGGTCAACTTCCTATAATCAATTTTTCATGTAACAAAGTTGGCCATATTGCAGCAAGATGCCCTAATAGGAATGACAAGGATGAAAGAAGAGAAAGAAATTACAAAGAAAAAAGGGATGACAGAGATTTTAGAAGGTATAAAGACTATAAGGACAAAGGTAAGAAATCCTGCTATATTTCTGAAGAAGAAATTGATAGTGAATCTAATAAATTTGATGACCATGATATAGAAGTTGTTTATGTTGCTATGAAAGATGATTCTAATTAAGATGAGAAAACCACACTTATTTCATATATGAGTAAAGGTGATAAATGGATAATTGATAGTGGTTTCTCACATCATATGATTGGTGATAAAAATAAGTTTGAAACCTTAAATCATTGCAAAGGTGGTAGTGTTAAGTTTGGTAATGCTACACCATGTCTTGTGAAAGGAAAAGGATCAATAAAATTGACTGATAAGATCACATGTGACAATTCTTATTAGGTTGAAGGTCTTAACTGTAACTTGTTCAGTTTTTCTCAGTTGAACACTTTTGGATACCGATTTGAATTCCATCACAAAATTACACAAATAGGGAAGGGAGAACAGGGACCCAAGGCACTCACATCTATCCAGACCAACCTTGCAGAACAACATGGAAGCAACAAAACAAGAAGGAGAGGAGAAACAATAGTTACTTTTATTTATTTATTCAAAATCAATACATGTCAAGCTGTAAGGCCTTCCTGATTTTGGCCATTTACATTCAAATGAATTATAGAATGATCTTCATACATGCAAGCTCACAAACCTTCCATCCAAATATCCTAACACTAAATCTTCTATCACAAACTGATACCTTAAACTCTTCTTCCAAAAAATACTCTTCCCTAAATCTAAGAATATAAACCACATATATACAAGAGTCCACCAAAGAGGTTGGCACTCAAATCCCAAAGAAAGACCCAGATTTAGGTCCACACATATCCCAGTGAGAGACCTCACATTAATTATGCCATGAAAATTAAATGCAAAAGTCAGCCAAATCAGGATAAACAACTCGTTAAGAAGATAACCGAGCAACAGGAACAACTCGGTAAGAACATAACCGAGCAAAAACAAAAACTCAGTAAGAAGGTAACCAAGAAACAAAAAAAACTCAGTGAAAGAACCCACTGAGCAACCAACATTCACCGAGACCCGTCGATAAAGAAAGACAGAAAATCTAACCAAGCAATAACAGTTACCGAATACTTCACCGAGCAGCTTCCAAACAAGCTAAAGAACAAAATCAAACATATTTTTGGTTAATCAGGATTTCCAAGAACCCAAGATGCTCTTGAATAAGACACCTGGGGTTAAAATAAATGATTCCTAGAAATCATGTTTTGGGTCCAACCCAAAATGAATCCAACTCATATTGAGAAATCCAAGATGATTCCTCAATCATTCTATTCTTCCATTTTATCAGATACTCCATGTATTCCTTTTCTCTTGTACTTCAGCCAACTCTTTGTCTCAAAATCTGTTCAACTTCCTCTATCTATTTCTTAGTATAATCACTCAGTACTATCACTTCTTCATTAGGTTCATGATATTTATACAATTTTGAAATATTGAATATAGGTGATATATCCATGTCATCGAGTAATTCAACTTCATAAGAATTTCCAATGTCAAATCTTCTCAGTATTTTGCAAGGACCAAATTTTTTCATCTTCAATTTTCCATAAGTTCCAATAGGAAATCTGCCATTCTTCAAATGAACTGTTACTGCATCACCAACTTCAAAATTTTATGTCTCCTTGATCTATCTGCACTATCCTTGTATTTTTGATTTCTTTGGTCCAACTTCTATTTTACAACCTCATGCAATGTCTTCATAAACTCAACAAACTCTTCTACTTTAGCACTCCTTTTCTCTTCTCCAGCAATGTCTCTCAAGTCTGATATACCTCTCAGTTGTGTGCCATGAACAATCTCAAAATGTGCATTTCCAGTGCTTCTATTTACTGAATTATTATTTGCAAACTCCAATTGTGCCAACATCAAATCCCAATCACTCGGTGTGTCTCCAACTAAACATCTTAACAAGTTTCCCAAACTTCGGTTTACAACCTCTATTTGTCCATCAGTCTATGGATGAAATGTATAACTATACTTTAACTTAGTATCTAACTTCTTCCAAAGTGGTTTCCATAAATATCTAACAAACTTACTGTCTCGGTCAGAGATAATACTCTTTGGCAATCCACACAATATGACAATCTCCTTAAAGAAAAGATCTGCTATATGTACTATATCTGATGTTTTTCTACATAGTATGAAATGTGTCATCTTATAAAATCTATCCACAACAACAAATATGGAATCATTACCTCTTGATGTCCTCGGTAAGCCAAGAACAAAATCCATGTTGATGTCACTCCAAGGTTTCTCAAGAACAGTAATCGGTGTATACAAACCAGTATTCTGACTTACTCCTTTTGCAACTTGACAAACTCCACAAATTTTCACAAATTTCTGAACATCCTTATACAACTGAGGCCAAAAATACCTTTCCTTAAGCAAACTCAATGTTTTATCAATACCAAAATGTCCAACCAAACCACTACTATGATTCTCCTTTATCAAATTAGTTCTCATTGATCCTTTCAGTATGCACAATTGAATACCTTTGAACAACATATCTTCCTAAATAAAATAGTCTTCATACTTACTTGATTGATTTGGAATAGGTGATCTACACACTCTCCACTGCTCAGAAAAATCAAGATCATTTTCATACAAATGCTTCATGTCATCAAAACCAAGAACCTCAATTCTCATCTCATCCAACAAAGATCTTCTACTCAATCCATCAGCAACTTGGTTAGAAAATCCACTCTTATGTTTTATCAAAAATGTGAAATTCGCAAATACTCTACCCATTTCATATGTCTCTGATTCAACTTATTTTGACTACCCAAATATTGTAAAGCCTTATGATCAGTATACAACACAAATTTACTCGGCATAAAATAATGTCTCCATTTCTTCAGTGCTTGAACAATAGCATATAATTCTTGATCATAGACAAAATATTTCCTTTAGCCATCATTCAAATTTTCACTAAAAAAAGCAACAGGTTTACCTTCTTGAGTCAACACATCTCCTATTGCAATTTCACTTGCATCACATTCAACTTGAAATACCTTATTGAAATTAGGTAAGGCTAACACAGTTAATTCAACAACCTTTAGCTTCAAAGTCTCAAAACTCTTATCAATTCCATGTGTCCATTTGAATTTTATTTTGTTCCCTCTCATTGTCTTAGTCATAGCATTACAAATAGAACTAAAATTTCTGATAAACTTTCTGTAAAAACTTTCCAATCCATGAAATGATCTTACCTCACTAACATTATTAGGTGTAGGCCAACTAAGTATAGCTTCAACCTTCTCAGGATCCATCTTTAAACCATCAGCTAAAATCACAAAACCTAAATACACAAGTTCTTCTTTCATGAAGGAACACTTTCTTAGATTTATCAGCAACTCTTCCTCTTTCAATCTCTACAATACTTACCTTATATGCATCAAATGCTCTTCTCTAGTCTTACTGAATATCATAATATCATCCAAGTATATAATCACACATTTATTCAAGAATTTCTTAAAAACTTCATTCATTAATCTCATAAATATACTTGGTGCATTAGTTAAACCAAAAGGCATAACCAACCACTCATACAAACCTTCCTTTGTCTTGAAAGCAGTTTTCCACTCATCACCTTCTCTGATTTTGATCTGATGATATCCACTTTTCAAATCAATCTTGGTTAAATAACTCTCTCCACTTAAACAATCCATTATATCATCCATCCTCGGTATAGGAAACCTATACTTAACTGTGATCTTATTGATTTCTCTTGAATCTGCGCACATTCACCATTCTCCATTCTTCTTAGGTGCCAATACAGATGGTACTACACATGGACTCAAACTTTCTCTGATCAAACCCTTGTCCAACAACTCATGAACTTGTCCATTGAACTCTTCATTCTCAATCAGTGCCAACCAATGTGGTGCCTTGTTCGTTAAACTAGCTCCAGGAATCAGATCCATACAATGACTGATATCTCTCATTGGTGGAAAACCATCAGGTACATTATCTAAAATGATCTCCTTATACTCATTGAGAAATTTATCAACCTTTGCAGGAACTTCATCTTCTGTATTCTTACTCATTTTGTTAGGAATCAAACCATAACAAACATCATTTCTTTTCAAATCCTTAACAAGTTGTCTACCTTCCATCAAATAAACTTTCACAGATATACATATCTCACCAACATATTCTTCAACCAAGAGTAAAAAAAAAATTCTTATCATCAACCCAAATAGTATATCTATTCAATCTTCCATCATGTATAGCATGTCTATCATACTACCAAGGTCTACCCAAAAAAAAATGACAATAATCCATTGGCATAATATCACACAACACCTTATCATAATATTTCCCTATTTTCAGATTCACAAAACATTGTTCACTCACCATTAATGTATGCTCATCCTTGATCCATGAAATTTGATATGGCTTGGGATGCTTCATTCTTTCCAACTGCAACTTTGTGACCATCTCCTCAAATGCCAGATTCTTCAAGCTTCCACTATCAACAATTACCTTCCAAAAAATTTATGCCACTCTACATCTGGTTTTGAACAAAATTTTCCTAACAGGGTCTTTCTTATCTTTCTCACTCCATAGTATCCTTCTGATCATTATATTTCATTCCTTCTCTGGTTCATTCGATGACTCCTCTTGCACAAAATCATTTATGCTACTACCGAATTTCTTTCTTGCATGTGTACACTCAAAATATCTATGTCCTTCCTCACCACAATTGTAACAAGTTCCTTGGAACCCTCTTCTGCTATAACCACCTCGAGATTAATTTCCTCTTCCTCGGTATGAACTTCCACCTTTCCATTTAGTCTTTCCTTTGTCTTGATGTGTGTCTTAAATTACCTTTTCTGGTTCAAATCTACTATATTCATCATGAGATATACCTCTTCCTCTAGGGAATCTACCACCTCTACCTCTTTTCCTTTTCTCATATCTTTTGTTCAATTTCTCCTCATCTTTTAGGGAAAACTGATATGCCTCTTCAATGCTCTTCATTTTTACCAAGCTGATCTTTTCAGATATCTTGCTATTCTTTCCACTTCATCTTCAACATGTCTAGATCTGATGTCTAATCTATAGAATTCTTTAGTATAGTCTTTTACTGAGCTATCTTTCCACTTCAAACTTTGCATTCTCCTAATCAAGTTAATCTAGTAATCACAAGGTAGAAACTTGCCTTTCAATTTGTTAATCATCTTATCCCATACCTTGATCTTATCTTTACCTTTCTTCTTTTGATCCAATTGCAGATGCTCCCACCATAAAGATGCATGACCTTTCAAATGTGAGCTTGCAATCTTCACCTTCTTCTCCTCTGACACATTCTCATATTCAAAGTACTTTTCCATCTCAGTTATCTAGTCTATCAATTCATCAGAATTCAATTTTCCACTATAATCAGGAGGATTAAACTGAGTTGTGGACTTAAAAATTGTCAATGCTCACATGAAACTATCTTCTTCCTGATCCATCACAGGTGCAGGTGCAACTTTGCCTTGTACTTCCTCCAATTCATCATCACTAACATCTTCAAGATGTCTTCCTCTGCGCTAGGCTGTCTCAATAGCTTCCAATCTTGCAGCCATCTATCTTAGCATATCAGCTAGACCTGGATCTCCATTTCCTCTCCCATGAACCATCTTGAAACCCTTAGCAATTTTAGGTCAGATCACAATCTTCTACCCCAAAAAAATATCAACCAACTAGGGTTAGGGCTTACAACAATGAACCTAGATCTAACCTTTGCTCTGATATCACCTGACACAAAGAGGGAAGGGAGAATAGGGGCCCCAGGTACTCCCATCTATCCAGACCAACCTTGTAGAACAACACAGAAGCAACAACACAAGAAGGAAAGGAGAAACAACAAATACTTTTATTTAATTGATCAAAATCAATACATGTCAGGCTATAAGGCCTTCCCAATTTTGGCCTTATACATTTAAATGAATTACAAAATGATCTTAATACATGTAAGGTCATAGACCTTCCATCCAAATATCCTAACACTAAATCTTCTATCACAACATGATACCACAAACCACCTGACGTAAAGAGGGCAGGGAGAACAGGGACCCAAGGCACTCACAGCTATCTAGACCAACCTTGCAGAACAACACGGAAGCAACAACACAAGAAGGAGGGGAGAAACAGTAGATACTTTCATTTAATTGATCAAACTCAATACATGTCAGGTTGTAAGGCCTTCCCAGATTCATCCATATACATTCAAATGAATTACAGAATGATCTTCATACATGCGAGGTCACAGACCTGCCATCCAAATATCATAACACTAAATCTTCTATCACAAGATGATACCACAAACTCTTCTTCCAAAAAAACCTCTTCCCTAAATCTAAGAACATAAAATAGATATATACAAGAGTCCACCAAAGAGGTCAAAACTCAAATCCCAAAGAAAGACCCAGATTTAGGTCCACACATATCCCAATGAGAGACCTCACATTAATTACGCCATGGAAATTAAATGCAGAAGTCGGCCAAATCAGGATAAACAACTCGGTAAGAAGATAACTGAGCAATAGGAACAACTCGATAAGAACATAACCTAGCAACAACAACAACTTAGTAAGAAGGTAATCAAGAAACATAAACAACTTAGTGAAAGAACCACCGAGCAACCAACATTCACCAAGACATGTTAGTAAAGCAAGACAGAACAAGTAACTGAGCAACAACAGTTACCAAACACTTCATCGAGCAGCCTCCAAACAAGCTAAAGAACAATAGAAAACATATTTTTGGTTGATCAGGATTGCCAAGAACCCAAGATTCTCCTGCATCACAAAAAGGCTAAAATCTTTGATGTTAGTGGTGAACTAATTGGAAGTGGAGAACAGACAAGAGGTAATTTTTTCTGTCTAGATCTATCTAATGAGATATGTTTGTTTGCACAATATGATGATGTATGGTTATGGCATAAAAGGTTGTGTCATGTGAACTTTGACAATTTGGTAAACATTAGTAAGATGAAAAGAGTAAGAGGGTTACCAAGATTGAAGAAACCTGATAATGTAATGTGTAAACAATGTTAGTTGGGCAAAATGACAAAGTCTAGTTTCAAGAGAAAGACCTATACTTCTAATGATATTTTAGAATTGGTTCATACTGACCTTTGTAGATCTATTGGTGTGCAAAGATACCATGATGATAAATATTTGATATTGTTTGTTGATGATTACTCTAGAATGGTGATTTTGATGTTTCTCAAAGAAAAGTCTGATGTCTTTTAGTTGTTGAAGTGGTATTTGGAAAAATTTGAAAAAGAGACAGGTAAGAGCTTGAGATGTCTGAGATCTGACAAATGTGGAGAGTTTATATCTAATGAGTTTAGTTTATTCTACAATGATAGAGGAACCAAAATACAGATGTTTGATCCAAGGACTCCCCCACAAAATGGCATAGCTGAAAGAGGGAAGAGATGAATAATGGATTTTCCTAGAACACTAATGAAAGAGAAAAATGTTGCACACAAATACTGGATAGAAGCTATAAGTACAGTGGTCTATACCTTGAACCGAGTATATGTTAAGAAAGGTACAGAAATAAACCTTATGAGTTATGGTATGGTTATGCACCTAATGTAAAATACTTCAAATTTTTTGGAAGAAAATGTTATATACTGAAGGACAATAGAAATGGAAAACTTGATGCTAAAAGTGATGAATGCATATTCCTAGGTTATTCCACTAAGAGAAAATCATATAAGTGTTTGAATTCTAACACTAACAAAGTTGTAGAAAGGGAAAATGTTAGAATCAATGAATATGTAGAAAAGAATGAATTTTAATGCAAGAAAGAACCTAAAGATTATAGATATTTTGTATATATGAACAAAGGAGAGCCCAACAATTTACCTAAACCTTGGAAAGAAGCTACCAAGCAACAACAAGAAATTGTCAAGCAACAACAAGAAATTGTCGAGTCATGGAAAGAAGTTGTCGAGCAATAGGAGGTAATAGCTGAGAAATCATAAGAGGAAGCAAAGACACAAAATGAACCTGAAGATAATTTACAATATGAATCTGAAGAAGAATAGCAAGAAGAAAGGAGACCAGAGCCTACATTAGCAAAATATATAAGAAGACATCATAAACCAGATCAAATCATTGGAGAAAAAGATTTTGAGGCAATGATAAGAAGAAAATTGATAGATAAGACATGTTTATTATGTGAATTTGAGCCCAAATTATTTAAATATACTTTGGATAATGAATATTGGATACATGCCATGAATGAAGAGATTGCGCAAATTGAGAAGAATAAAACCTGGACACTAGTACCTAGAGAATGTTATTGGAACCAAGTGGGTATTTAGAAATAAGTTGAATGAGCATGGAGAATTCATAATAAATGAGGCTAGACTGGTATGCAAAGGCTATGCACAAGAATAAGGCATTGACTATGGTGATACATATGCCTCAGTTGCTAGATTGGAAGGAGTTAGAACTCTACTGGATGATGCAGCTTACGAAGGATTCAAAGTGTATCAAATGGATGTTAAATCAGCATTTCTAAATGGAATACTGGAAGAAGAGGTATACATTGAAAAAGTTGAAGGATTTTTTTATTCAATCAAGAAGAATATAGTTTGCAAGCTACCCAAAGCGTTGTATGGATTGAAGCAAGCCCCCAGAGCATGGTATGAAAGATTGCGTAATTACTTAGTAAAAATTGGTTTTACAAGGAAAAATGACAACAACAATTTGTACTTAAAGACTCAAAAAGGTAAAGGGATATTGTTAGCTGAAATATTTGTTGATGATATCATATTTTGAGGTCAATATTCTTTATGCCAAACATTTTCAAATGAGATGCAAACTGAATTTGAGATGTCTATGTTTGGAGAGATCAAATTTTTTGTTGGTTTGCAAGTATATCAGATGAAGAAAGGTATTTGCATTACTCAATCTAAGTATATCAAGGAGATACTGAAAACCTTTGGCATGGAGGACTCCAGACCACTAAGTACACCTATGGCTACTGGAAAGAAACTATCAAAGACTGATGAGACAGCTAAAGTAAATTAAACCTTGTATAGGTCAATGATTGGGAAGCTACAATATGTTGTTCACTCCAGACCAGATATTGCATTAGCAGTTGGGATTGTTGCAATATTCTATGCAAATCCTAAAGATAGTCACATGATGGCAGTGAAAAGGATACTAAGATATTTGAAGGAACAGAGGATTATGGATTGTATTATAAGAAGAATGATAAGTTTGAACTGAAAGTTTATATAGATGGAGATTGGGAAGGAAATGTTGATGATAGAAAGAGTACAAGTGGTGGTGCATTATTTCTAGGAATAATATTAGTCTTTTGGACAAGCAAGAAACAGAACTGCATTTCTCAATCTACAACAGAAGCTAAATATGTAGCAGCAACAGTTAATTGCTCAAACATAGTGTGGATCAAGCAATTATTGAAAGCTATGAAGGAATAAATCATTGAACCAGCTGTTATTTTCTATGATAACACAAGTGCTATCAATATATCAAAGAATCATGTGATGCACACTAAGACCAAGCATATTTCTATCAAATATCATTACTTGAGAGAACTAGTTCAAGATAAAGAAGTGAGATTGGAAAATGTGAATACAAAGGAACAATTACCATATATATTTACTAAAGCATTACCTAAGGATGCACATGAATATCTGAGAGGTAAATTAGGGGTTATTCCCTTAGTTGAGGTAACTAAGATCAAATAGAGTGATTGCATCAAATGTATTACACAGAACATTTGACAAATTGATGCAAAGGAGGTTACACTTTAGGAGTTGCCTAAAGTTATGAAGAGTAACACACAAGATCTTGATCAATCATAAGCAAGATGACAGAGGGAGCATATAGTTTAGAAACCTGACACAAAGATATCTACATAGTGAAGATGTATGACTCTGACATTGTTGTCAAAGAGGGAGAGATCTATAAGCTATAAAGAGGGAGAAAATACATTGAGGGAGATATTAAGTTACATAGATAAGACTACGAGGGAGATAAAAAGAGAAAAAAGCTATCCAAGAGGGAGCTGCTATTTGTATTTAGAGTGAATCAGAATGAAGCTAAGGACATTAATGAAAATTTTTTAAACAAAACATACTTTTTGGATTGTTTGGTAACTAGGCATGTGTTGTTTGCATGTGGTGTTTTCCATCAATGCCAAAGAGGGATATTGTTGGAAGCTACAATTGAAAAAATTGTTATATTGTCATTGGTGTCAAACCTTAACTGGTAAGATAGTTTCTATATAGTAAAGTACCATATCAATTGATTGATGAAGAAGATTTGAAAAGAGGAGATAACAAGAAGACCTAGTGAAATGGTTGAGTTATGAGAAACTACAATGGGTACTTGATGAGTTGGAAAATTTACAAGACAATTTGTTGTTTATCTTTAACGCCAAGTGAAGATTGGAAGACTAAAAGCTTAGTCTTGACCAAGAAAAAGAGTAGAAGATTACAGAACTTAAGTTTAAGCAGTTTATGCCAAGTGATGCGAGTGTCGACCGAGCGTCGGTACATGCCAAGAAAATATAGTGTCAATTGAGCATCAGTATTTACCGAGTTATCTAGTGATGACCGAGCGGAAGAACACAGTGAAGACCGAGTGTCAGTATTTTACAGTTTGAGAAATATTTGAGATAATAGTCGACATAGTTGAATTCTTGAGATATGTAAATCATCTTTAAGATAAGGATGAACGTTGTGGATAATTTAATGAGAATTTAATATATGTTTAACCATTACTATGTATAGATTCAAGAAGGAGTTTTGAGATGTATCTATAAAGTAGAAGGACAATGAAATGTTGGAAGGATTCATTGGATCTAAACAAACCCTAAGATCTATGGTGATGATTAAGTGGCAAAAGATCAAGCTACCTAATTAGAGAGGTATAAGATTAACCTAATTGTAGGTTATGTGTGTAGAGGTTGATTCAGTTGATTGGCTAATCTAAGCACAAGGCTGAGAAGGCTGACAAGAACAGTAAAGAAATATGAACCGGTGATTGCTTGACTTATTTCCAAGCAAATCTGAGAGATAGAGATAACAATGGAGGCCAGTCAATGAATTATCATTTGAGATAAAGTGGATTTGTATTTGCAAAGTGAGTTGTATGTTTCAGATCAAATTTGTGTTACTTTCTAACCATTGTATCAATCAAAATCCTTTAATCAAGGTTGAACTAACAGTCATTTTGTAAATCCTTTAATCAAGGTGACATTCTAATGGAATGATCTAATTCGTCTAACAAGGATCACTTTTAATAGGGTGATTAAATCCTTTAACAGGGTCACACCTAATAGTGTGTATTGTAACCTTTAATAGGGTTGGCTCCTCACAGAGCTCACTTCAGAAGAATGAAAGATTGGTAGCATGTTAGTAGTGGTTTTTCCCATATTGGGTTTCCACATTAAATCCTGGTGTCATACTTGTGTTAATTTTATTTGATGTTTTGTACTATTAAGAGTTTTATATTCTGTAAGTTGATTACTTTAGGATAGTGGACTACAATTTTATGTTACTGATTATATGTTATAAAGACCGACTGGATTGTTGAGTAGATCTAAGTTGGTTGAAGTGTTTGAAATTTCAATTGGTGCATCTGGACCTAAGGATAACTGATTCACCCCCCCTCGCCCCCCCCTTAGTTATTATAAATCATTCTAACACATTCAAGCTACAAATATTGATAAAGATCTCATGTATAATGAAGAGGTTGGAAGTGAGTTTAAAGAAGAAATTTCAGACACGGATTGTAGGGAATGCATTGACTGCTCAAATTATCAAAGAAGACAATCTTATCAATGATAATAACTTATCATTTCATTTGATCAGTAACATGAAAAAATTTGAGAGATACAACATGCATCATAGTGACACTGACAAGGAAGAAGACAACTCTAAAGGTATGAATTCCATGATCTGTACTACAAAATATATTATGACTAATGATCATGATAGTTGTACTCATTAGAAGATCAAAAATTATGTTACTTCTTTTAGTGATATCATTATCTATAGTAATATTGATAAAGTCACCTTAGAAAACACTATAAGTCATATAAATAAAGAAGAAAAGGTTACAGTTGCACAATTAGATAGACAAAATGACTAGATAATAGATAGCAGTTGTTTACATCATATGTTTGGTGATATAACCAAGGTTGTGAAATATGAAGAGCGTGATGGAGAAATTGTCAAATGGGGTGACAGCTATGAAGGTATGACTATAGGTAAAGATATGATTTCTCTAGATGAAATGAATACTATAGATAATGTGCTACATATATAAGGCCTAACACACAACCTTCTTAGCCTTGGTTAGCTAGTTGAGAAGGAACACACTCTCAATTTTAGTAATAAAAGATGCAAAATTTTGAATGAATCCAGAAGTGAGATTGGATCAAGATCAAAGAGATAAAGGAATATCCTCCATATGGATAAAAGAATGAAGTACCAGACTGGAAAAATCAAAACAAGAAGAGGCAAGCAATTAGCATCAAAGATGCATTGCATCAACATTATTTGAATCAGTTACAGAAGTCTTCAAAGGAAATTGAAGGATAAACTATTGCAAGAAAGGAAGGAGGAACAATATCAGAAGCACAGGAGAAGATAAGGACACCAAGAAATCAAATTAAGTGCATTCTAGATAGATTAGTTACTCAAGAAGAAGAAAAATAAGATGCATATACAACAACAAATGAAGAAGGGTCCACAAGTTGTGAGAAGTTGAATGTTCAAAATCAGAAGAAATCTAAAGTGAGAAAACTTATGAAGAATATAAGTCAAGAGTCAGGAGACACCAAATCAGAACATCATAAAATTATTGAAGATCAAATTTGTCTAATTTATAAGATTGAGGAAAGAGAAGTATATAGAGATTGTATATACGATCAGTAGGTTAGAGCAATGGAAGAGGAGCCTAGAATTTCAAATGATCTCAAAGACAAGCTTTATATTTGTTTAGCTAAGCTTGAGACATTGCTAACACAAAGGTGATCAATAGAAAAGAATTGTATTGGATTAGAGGAAGGAAAATGCTCTAGGTCTAGACAAGATAAGCCTAGATAAAGGGATAAAATAGAGAAGGTCAAGAATAATAGAGAAAAGGAACATAAGAGTTAGATCAAGCCAAAAAATAAAGGCAAAAAGAAGGACATAATAAACAGTAAAAGGAAATGGCACAAGAAATCTAAGGATAGAAAAGGGAACAACATAAAGAAACATGTGGTAAGAAGCTCTAAATCTCAAAACTTCAATGGTAGTTACTTTGATTGTTTTAAATATGGACAAAGAGCCTCATATTGAAATAGAAAAGATAATTCTCCCATAAATAGAAGTAATTATGTCCACGAAGTACTCAGAAGTGTGAAAAAAGATAAATGAAATTATCACAAGGAAAATAGATAAATATCCTTGTACTATGATGACTAATATAAATAGAAAAAAAATATTCTTATATGTCTCAAATGCAATGAGTCCACTCAAACTTCAAAAATTTGCAAATACATACAAAATGTTGAGACTGGAAAGATCAATAAAAGTATACCTGAAGTTGATAAGAGTATACGAGGAGATGAAAAGGTAGATAAGAATGGTCAAAGGGATACTAAGAAGAAAGTAAAATAAAAGGAGGAAAAGGAACACAGAATAAAAAGAAGAAGCAAAAGAAAAGGAAAAATGTGAAGATAAACAGAGGCATATGAAGTCAAGAAGAAAGAAGAGCCAAGGAAATTATGATATGGGATCTACAACAATAGGACCCAAAGGAAAGTCTAAAGGACTTGCTTCCCCTACTCAAAACTAATATGTAAGGGAATGCATCAGTCTAGAGGAGCTTCATGTACATATCATCTACATTATATTGATGTAAGGAGGCTAGTACTCAGGAGGAGTAGTAAGCATAGAAAGGAAGATTTACCTAATAAGAAAATGATTTTTTGTAGAAATATACAAGGAAGTGAAGAATCAGGAGGCTAAGTGTTTTATCAGTGTATGGAGGTCATAGGAAGGTATATGTACAAGAATCAAGGTGAAATCCTAGAAGATGAAGAGGAAAAGGAAGCTAACATTGGTTTGACAAAGATAAATTAATGGGAACAGTTAACAAACATTTATCATTGATTCCAAAGGGGGAGATAAATAGATGTGAAAAATAAAACTAAGGTAAAGAAGACATCAGAAGAGAAACTAAGAAGGAAGTTGATCAAATGAGATATGCAATTTTATGAATACTTGCACATAAGTAAGAGGTGATGTGATGTGCACCCTAGGGGGAGAAGTTGATGAAGAGAAGAGTATCTAATCTTATTGAAACCAAGAGAAGCATGTTCCCAGGGGGAGCATAAGAAGTGCTATTAGAGAGACTCTAAAAGATATTGTTGATATTGTTGGTATTATTGTTGATTATCTTTCTTATAGTAAGACTATTGGTTTTTAATTGTATTACTCATTTTTTCACATCTCATGTTGCCATCAATGCCAAAGGGGGATATTGTTCACATATTTAAAAATTTGTAACATGAATGTGTTGGCATTGATGTCAACATATCAGATGAATTGATTAGAAGAACAAATCAGAAGATTAGACTGGTTATTGCTAACTTAATTGTTTCAAGTTAGCCAATGGAGCAGAAATGTTAAGAGGTTCGGTGAGAAGCGAACATGAAAGATATGAAGTTGTGTATGTATAATAAGGTTGTTGAAGGTGTTTAACATGTTCACTTAAATTTTTAGAGTTTCGCATAAAGATATGGATAGGTAAATAGGTTACAGAAGATGAGTGGCAGAAAAGGTGGCAGTCAGTGTCAACAGGAAGCTAGTAAAAGGTTTTTTGTGTTCAACATAGTAAGAATTTCATGGAGTGCACTTAGGAGTGTGTCGCAGACATACTCGAGTATGTTTAACTCAAATTATTTATACTTCAGAGGTCCACAAGGCATAATCTTATTAACTCAGTCGCTTGATGTTAATGTTCTTCGGGGATTGATGAAAAATTTTCAACAAATCCAAATGGATGTGATGGATTTGAATGGATGAGTGCTTTTCATGATGTTGGAAGATGTTCTTGAAGAATTTTTTTTATGAGTTGACCATACTCAGGATTAGAAGGACTTGATTGGTTGAATTTTTTGTCAAATGTATTATTCTTTGTAATATCATGTATTCTTGGCTGACCTAGTTAATAAATCATGTTGCACAAGTACAAAACATGTTATCTGGGAGATTAATGATCTCAAGAAGGTGGTTATAGTTAGTGGTTAGGATTAACCGGTCATAGATGAATTCAAATCAAGAGATCTGGCACGTAGATTGAAAGAGATGGTGAATTAGGTTTTTCCAACCTAGTTCTTGGTATAAGATGATGAATTAGAGAAATTTCAAGTTGTAGATCATGGATGTGGATGTCAAAGGTATCTAATCAGAGGGAGATCTTGATTCATTGAAATAAAAAGTGTTTCAACAAGAGATTGAAATAGAGATCTGCAAGGTGTGCTTATAAGGAACTATAATCAGACATTGGAGTTGTCATTCTTAGTAGTTCACAAAATACTATCAGATTTTAGTCTGATTGATCATTGTAGTGATCAAAATTGTAAGGCAGTGAAGCTTCCTCGGGGTTGTAGCCCGATGCTTTTCATTTGAGAAGTGAGCTCTAGGCAGTGAGCCTGATTTCATGTGAAATCCTCATACACATTATAATAAGGTTATACTTCTAACATGTTTTTTTCTTATTGTGGGTAATCAGGCCCACCATGGTTTTTCCCCTAACAGGGTTTCCATGATAAAATCTTGTGTCAACCTTTGTGGATGTTATTTTGATTGTGTATACTTGCATGTTCATTATTTCATATGATTATATTAAAATTAAGGGTTCAAAAGTTTAAGGGTTTTGGGGTTAAGGGTTTAAAGTTTGAAGGGCTAGGAACAACTAATTCACCCCCCCTCCCCCCTCTTAGTTGTTCATTTCCATAGTATCAACAATTTGATCAACCATAATTGACATCTCATGTTCAATCAAACATGTATGGTGCCATGGGTTCGATTGAAGGCTTAGAGAAGGTTAAATTGAACATATTTGTTTCATTGAACATGCTTCCTAAACTTTTTCCCCAACCCACATTTTTCCTTCATGGGTGAAAGTGTAACCCACTATTTGTGGGATCACCCTATTTGTTATTTTTTATTTATATCAATCCATATGTAGTTGTCATTAAATTTGATAAATGTGATTTGCATCCAATGTCAATATGCACTATTGAACAAAGGAATGAATATATTATATGGTGACTCAGCTCGATACCACACTTTGTAGGAGTATTAATAACATTAACCAGCCTATATAAATCATTGATCAAACACTGAACACCATTATTGTATATGAACTTCAAAATATGTATATATCTAGTAATGAATTGAAAAGATCATTAACTTCATAGATATTATTTGCAAATGTCAATATGATCCTTATAATTTTATCTTTGAAAGAGACTTTAAAAATTTGGCAATCATTGGTAGACTAGGGAGGGTCTTGTACCTTTGAAAGTGTGAACCAAACACTCGATTGCAACTAGAATTGCAAATAAAAATAAAGAGATAGATGATTGATGATTATAATTGCTTCCTAGAAGCTGAATAAGTATGAGTTTTATACTTGTATTAACAAACAAGTCAAACCAACATAATTCAAAAGAGTGGCCCAAAAGATGGTACCAAAATGGAAATAGGTCCACAAGTTACACATAGGTCCTCATTAAGGTGAAGTTTTCCACAAGTTATATATAGGACTGATGTAAGGACGGGGCCAAAACAAGTAGACATGATAGGTACCAACACAAAGACCTTAGGGGACTCCATTGCTGCTTGAAATTTACCAGAATACTTAGATACGTGGATTTATCTTCAAAATTGTATAGTCATGATTGCATAATGGTATGATGATGAAGGATAGATGCTTGATAATTGTCTAATAGTTGCTAGCTCTTAATTGAAAATTCCCATGCAAGTGATAATTTGACTATAGCATAGGTACTCAAAATTGTTAGCTAGTGAAAGCACTCTTGATTATAAAATTAGATCTAGAGAGAAATGATGAGTGAAGGTCTTATTTATATGTCTCACATCACATTTGATCAATGGCGGGGATTAAATTCAAGATAAATGGTTGAGAAAATTTGAGAGAAGGTGAGACATATAATGACATATGGATTGATGAGGTGGAAAGATAAGCTAAGGTGTAAATGCATAGAGGAAATAAACAAACGTGTTAATTTTATTTATTTGAGGTGAGAAAATTAAATAAATTATGTAAATTTATTTAATTTGAGAGGGAAGTGTTAAATGATTAAATAATATTTCAAAACTAATTAATTATGAGAGGAAAATGATTTAATTAATACTAAGATAAAAAAAATTTAATCAATTGTAGATAGAAAAGACTAATGAAATAAATAAATACTTTAAATTTATTTAATTATTAGAGGAAAATTAACGTAGTTAAATAATTATAAAAATTATAATTAATATGGATAGAAAAATTAATGTGAAGGTCACACAAGGAAAATAGAATAGTAATTTTTAGATGTCTACACTTGTAACTTGGACAACACATGAACTTCTTAATCATTCTCATCAACCTTGTCCTAGTCCTTACTTGAAACTTTTTGTCAAAGGTCAATATCAAGATTTGTGTACTTAAAGATCATGAGTATCCTTACTTCCAAATGTTGTAAATCTTGCTAGTGAAGAGTTGGCTACCTTCCAACATGATTTTGGGTAATGAACTCATTCCTCCCGCAATTCAACATTATGGAAAAAATAAAGAAATCTCTATTGTTTGAAGAGGACCAAACAAATATTAGGAATTTTTTTAGAACTCTAGTAGTCATGATTTTGTCAAAAGACAATAAAAAAAATTGCCTAAGCACCCACAAAAAGGCTTTGAAAACCTCAGCTCGATGTGAATT
Organism: Thuja plicata; assembly: GCA_018584345.1. Taxonomy (NCBI): domain Eukaryota; kingdom Viridiplantae; phylum Streptophyta; class Pinopsida; order Cupressales; family Cupressaceae; genus Thuja; species Thuja plicata. Next base: position 748,763 of record MU225611.1, on the reverse strand, counting down.
TGCTAACACCAATCAAAATTATTTACAATTTTTAGAAAATCACCAAAAATAGGTCTGCAACTCATAAATTTTATTAAAATAATAATAAATTATGTCATTTCATTTGTGACATTATAAAATATAAAAAAATGGTGTAGAAACTCATAAAAATCTTGGCATAGTGTTTATAAATTGTAGACGTCTAAAAATGTCCCTTAGCACTCTTATTAATTAAATTTAAATAAATTAATATTTCCCTATAACATTATGGTTAATTTTAATTAATTAATTATATTTGTTATATTCTCCTACCTATTTAATTAAATTTATTTAATTAAATATGGTTCATGTTCTATGGTATCTAAATTTAATTTAAATACATTTCCCCCTAAATGTATTAAATTTTATTTAATACATTCCCTACATTAAATCCCCCTTTAAATAATTTTTTATTTATTTATTCCCTCTACATTCTAACATTCTACTAAGCTATGATTAATCTAAATCTAATTTGGATTAATCCTAAACCCACCTAAAAATCCTAGATTCCTAATCTATACCCACATTATCCCCCCTAAGTCTACTCCTCTAATTAATCTTAGATTAATTAGTCTAATTTTATAATTCCTACAACAATTAACCTTCTAATAGAGCACCCCTCCTATGGGAGTTGTACATTCCCTTTTGCCTAAAATAGCCCAAGTTATTTCTCTTGCATCTTGTCTCCCCTTTCCTCTTTAGAAGATGCTCAACATGTGACTCACTTTGGGCCTCCCACCATCTTACACTTGTCATTGAGCCATCATTATCAAGAGTTGCTCACACATGTGTGAGCAACTTTGCCTCTTACATGACCACTCCTTTATCCAATGTGGATCCTATGTGGATTCCACGTGAGAACCACCTCATCCACACCCTCCAAAACTCTATAAATAGGAGGCCTCACTCCTTGCAAATCATCTCTCATTTTACACATTGTTATCATGTTAGTATTTCTCTAGGATTTCATAGTTTATTTTCATATTTCTCAATCTTAGTTCATTGTTGAATCTAGAAATCACATGCTAGGTTAAGGGTGAATGAATCTTAGATTAATCTTGCATTTCATCTTAGTTTAATAGTTTGAATCTCCATTTGCATCAATGGTGAAAGCTTGAGGCAAGTTCTTCATACTTGTCCTTGAGTTCTTCATCAAACCATTAGTTTGCATTATAGGATCAATCATCTCAAGAAAGAAATTAGGGAGATTTGAATATTGTGTTGGGAGAGAACACCAACAAAAATTCTAAGAGAAAATCAAAAAAGTCTTGGGTGCACTTGTTTCAGATCTTTGAAGGTTGTGGAAGAAGCTTTGTGTAGGAACTAGGTTCTTAGATATCTTAATGTAACTTGTATGATTTTTATCTCTAACATTTGCATGTCTGGGCTTGTTCCACACAGGTAGGTTTCAACCGCATACATATTGGCACACCCAGTGGGACCTACATCCCTAAAATTCTTTTAATATTTTTAAAAACCTTTCATTCACATGTCGAAATTGCAAAATGTCATCTACGATTATACAGTGTCGTCTGTGCTCTAAGATTGTCGTCTGCACAAATTATCGTCTGCATAGATTGTCATCAGCACTCTGATATTGTCATCTAGGCTCTGAGATTTTCATTTGTGCAGATCATCATCTATGCTCTGAGATCGGCATCTGTGCAGATTGGCGTCTACGACCTGTCATGTCATCTCTGCCTTGTTTGATTTTCCAACTAGTTCTAGCATATGGTTATCTTTTGGGTGGTTTCTTGAGGATTCTTGGGTGTTCTTCAGGCCCTAACGGGCCAATTTTAGCATCGGGACCATACATAAAATGTAACATTTAAGTATAAGTTACATTCTTATACTTAAGTTACATTTTATGTATATACTTTCAGGATGTTTGAGAGTGGTCTCAGCTTCATAGGAGTTAAGATAAAGATTCTAGTTTTTGAGGGTTTTTAGGAAATTTTAGACAGTCAAATTTCAAGTATCAACATATTGTCTCCAGCATGAGTCCAGTGGACTATTGATTGTAACCTTCTATCTACGCTCTGTCACATAATACATTTATTTTTGCTGGTTTTGAGTGTTACTAATCTGTTTATTTTTTTGAATCATTTGAGGGTTGAAAATTTTAAGATTACTAATTATTTTCATGCAGGTTTCCTTGGATTTTTATGGATTTTTGGAATGAACTTGTATGCTTTAAACACTATTCTTTGACTGCATGTTTCTTAAAGGAATTAACCACATCCAATCTTGAATGCATAAGGGAATGAACGTCACAAACTCTTGAATGACTTAAGGAAAAACAATCACACCTTTGTTGCATGTTTTCATTCTTGATGTATGGGAAATAAATTGAACTTGCATGCTTAACCATACTAATGTGTCCTTTTTCTTAGGTAGAAAACACTTAGTTGTTCTAATTAGGTTCAGTTTGAAATGAATTCTTTTTAGTGTTTTTAAAGAAGTGTTTCTCAACACTTCTTTCGAGCTATTTTTCATTAGATATATCCCTTAATTTATGTGACGCTACAATTAAACTATAGCCTTATCCTCTCCCCTCACCTTTGTAGAACTTGGCTGAAGAGAAATCTTATCTTAATCTAGCTTCTAGATAGGCATGTCTAGAGGGTGTGTTTCCCCTTTAAAGGATGACCTCAAATCGATAAAATACCTCGGCCGGTATAGAAATGAGACACTAAACAAAAACTTTTCTCAGTCCCACCAAGCTTGGGTGTAGTGTGTGGATGATAGTTTGGATCTGGAGTAGTGCCTAAGGAGTCAACATGGTCAACTAGAGGCTTAAGTGTCTCACACACATACAAACCGATTGGGGGACACCATAGGTCTTACTAGAAACTGTTAATTAGTAGCCTACTCGATTCACCTTTGAACTCTAACTTATTATAGTGCAAGGGGAGGGAAGATTTTCCCCCCAGATTCCCATCATACATGTCTCAGGGTATTGTGTTGCGAAAGATATTTTCGTAGCACGAAAACAATACCTAAAAAAAGGCAAAAATAGGGGTGACCTTCTAGGGGTGACAAAGTTGTGTGAGCCAAAGGAATACCAAACAATGGGCCTATAATATTTCATATGAAGCCAATTCCTTAAGGTAGCTATTGTATGTATTGTCTTCATTTTGTTAAACTGCGTAAAAATATAGGTGGCTTGAAAGGGCCACTTGAACATACACAAACAAAATATCAAAGTTGTATCAAATTTCCCAAAGTCACAATTTCTTGTCTACTGCAAGGTTACTTTGTCCCTTGCATTTGGACATGTGTCTTCAATAACTATCAGTTATGCCCAAAATCTGAGTCAAGGTATAATTAGCATATTCAATTCCTTTGATGTATGTTAAAATCTAGTTCTTTCCAATGAACAAATTGAGCTAAAAAATTTCAAAATCAGTCAAAATCCTACATTATCATCTCTAACCTACAACCCACTTCTTTGCAGATCAACATTTGCGTCGAAGAATCAACCTCTCCGCCTAAGAAATCATGACTTACCAAAATTTTCCAAAATCCATCATTTTCAATTTCTTAGAGGTATGTCAAGTCAATTTTCCTAAATCAGACATTTTCCTCTATCATTTCATCAATCCTTCATCAATCTACTCTTTCACATTGCATTAAATTCTTCCAAACTTTTGACTTAGGTGCACAATCATACACTTGGACTCTATCAAAGTGTCATTAAGATCCTCATCCCTAATCAAGACCCTAGTTAGATCTTATTGCTTGAGAACATTGTTTGTCTTAAGTGATTAATTTAATTAGTCATATCCTATTTTGCTTGAGATCATAAGTCTATCCAAAGTAGGAGAAAGATATCATCCATATCTAAATAATTATTCTTTATAGGATCTTACTTCACTAAGGTTATCCAAAACCTTTATCAAATCCTCAAAAACATATCAAATTTAACCTTGAAGCCATGTCCTCATAATCAACATCAAATCAAATTGCGAGGCCATTCCCTCGCATCCAACATCTTTGAGGCCCTTCCCTCACAATCAAAATAAAGTTCAAACCTGCTCCTAGTCCTAAGTTCATATTTCATTCATCTTTCAAACTTCATCCATTTCAATATATATCTTCTTCCACATCATCTTCTAATCCAAATCCAAACCCTTCATCTAAACATCATGAATATGGATTGGTTTCAAAAAATGGTTGAGGACTTTCGAATGCTAAACTCTCATCCTCAAACCATACCTCCAACTCAAATAACCTATCAATCACATCTATCCAACTCATACATGCCTTGTAATAATCCAACCCCTAACTACTCATTTCTCTCATCACAACCCAATTACCAAGTCAATCCCATAACATCACATCTATCTACCATATCCCCATCCATTCTAAATCAACATGTCATATCCAATCCCAATATATCTCACATTTCTTATCCTTCCTCTACCTTTAACAAGGGAAATCCATCTCATTATCCTTTTCCCAAATATGATTCCCTCCATAGTCACCTTTCCCAAGAGATTGAAGAACTTTGAGACATTGTCCTTAGCTTAAAAAATGGGGGTCAAAAGAAACATTTTGCCTTTGAAGACATATTTCCTTCCCCCTTTCTCCAAATTCATAATCCCCCTCTTACATCCAATATCAATCCTCCACATAATACCCCACATTTTGAGCTTAATGTCCAAAACCATAATCCTAATCCTCCAAAACCCACATCATCCACATCTTGCAATAATGTTTCACTTGACTAGATCCAAGGGCTAGTAGAGAAGTATAAATCCCCAAATCCAAATCAATTTGTCCAATCATCCCAAGTCAGGAACCCACCTTCATTACCTCCAAATTAAGACATACCTAAATCTCCTAAGCCTCATGAGATATTCATCCCTCCATCCACCCAATTTGAAGCTTTCATCTCCTCTATCACATCACCCTCACAAGTTCAAAAATGTCAAGACCTTGTTCCAAAGCATGCTAATATGGATTCCTCTTCTCCCCTAGATCTAAAAATTACTCCATCTTATGACACCTCTCAGTATTATGACATCCTTCCATATCAAGATCCACTTATCCTCCTTAACCCATCTCTTCATCCCATTCCTAATCAAGATCAAGGCATTCCCTCCACGTCATCCAATGATCCCCTTTCATCTCAATAGTTCACATCTAATTATCATCCACTTCATGAAGATATTCCTTGTATCAAATCCATTAATACCCCTCCATTTAAAGATCAAATTACTCCATCTCATGATTGCATCCCCTTCACCCCATTGCATGATCCCCTTCCATCTCAAGATCCACTCATCCCTTCCATTCCACCACATAATCCTCCCCAAATTCAAGATCAAATTACCCCTTCAAATACATCTCAATATCCCAATCCATATCAAAATACTATTATCCCTTCTAATCCCCCTCATGAGCCTAATCATCTACATGATCCTAATCCTCCACAAAATTCCATCACACCTATCCAATCCATCCATGAACCTCATACATCTAATCTTGGTTCCTCCATCTATATCCAACATGGATTCCTTGAAGAGCATATCATTCCTTCAACCTCTTCTCCCCATTCACATGAAATCACATCTTGTGTTCAAATTAATAAGCATCCCATTGTAAAAATAATGTCCCTCCATATAAACTCAAATGTTCCCATACCCCACCCTCCATATCTATTTTGGGCCCTTATGTCCAAAATTTCATTCCTCCATCATCCACATCTGTTTTGGGTCCTTATATCCCAAATTGAACTCCTTCATCCCTTCCATCCATTTTGGGTCCTTACATACATCCATCCACCATATCCAAGTCCACCACTCCATCACCTCCAATCCCCAAGTTAGATCAACATAGGCACACATTCTTTAATTCCTTCCAACATTCACCCTCCATGATTCCATCCATAAAATCTCAACACCATCCATCATCATGCACCTATACCATGTCTAATGGAAGAAAATTGGATTCCAATATTGGAATTATTGGAATAACCTAGGAAATTTATGTACTGAGAGTGGAGGGGTGAATCAGTACCCTTAAAACTTTTAACCACACACACTAATCAATTATCGAGTTAAATATATTGCATAAAATGAATAGAAAGTAAATAATTCAAATCATAAAATCTACAACACATAACACAGATATTTTGGTCACACAGAAATCCTTTGTTAGAGGAAAAAACTGTGGTGGGGATGACACCCACAATCCTTTACTACTGGAGTATAAAGGTTGCTCGGTTAGAGTTACAATGTTGGCTACTTCTGGTAGCTTACCCTATTAGGAGTATTATAATCAATTAAGAGTACAAAAGAATTATTTAGTCTACCTTGTTAAAGGATTTGACAATCTCTAATCTGAGAGATGTACCTTGTTAAAGGATTTACAAAATATAAAGACCTGTTAGGGCCTACACACAAGCGGGATTTGTAATTTTTTTATTATAACAAAATTTAATACAAAATGTCTGATAGAAATGCATCAATAAATTTTTTTCCAAACTCATTGTGATGTATAGCTCTGTTACCTTGTTTTGCACTGGGTAGCTTAGTATCATAAGCTCTGATTCATTCTGCATACTTCTCCTTTGCTTCTCTTTACAACATCTTCATCAAGTCTTCAACTTCAATAATAACAACATCATCGTCTATATCAACAACAACAGCAACAACAACTTGCTCAATCTTCAAACTGATCTCTTATACAATTTCCAAGCGGTTAACCAGATCTAGGGAAACATGAATCAATGGTGGATATTAAGTGGCTAAACTTAGGTTACATCTCCAATGTCGTACACTTATGAAACTTCATTGGTGGATCTGCCTCATGATCATGTCCAATCGTGTGTTTGGAGTCCCAATGACTCAACTAATGCTCACCTTGAAATCTGTGTCATGCGTCCTTCTCAGTGTCTAAATTCAATGTATCTAATTTCAAATGAAATGTCGGCTCTAGAATACTTGGTATCATGCTTGTGCTTACTTGGTAACTCTGTGCTCTCTTCTCGGTGTCTATGAGTGCTCGATAATTGTCTTTGCATAACTTGATATATGCAGCTTTCTTGGTGCTTGATAACTTCTCGGTTCTTGGTGCTCGATTTCCTTTACTAACCGTGTCTCCTTCATTATATGACTTCCTCCCTTCGGTTACTTTCACCTATATATGACTTTGCAGAAAACTAATGACAACAAAATCTCTTTAGGAGTAACAATCTCCCCCTTTGACATTAGTTTAGCATTTTGTGAAAAACTTCAAATTCATCAAAATCTTCAAATCTTCAAAAATGCTTATGACTCCCCCTTTGATAAGTCTCCTCAAAATTTTACTACTTATATATCCCTTCTGTAAACATACATATCTATATCCCTATATATCTTCTTTACATAATTATCCTTATAAATCCCCCTTGTTACATAATTGTCCATATATATCCCCCTTTTTATATATCTATTTATATTTCAGACTATCCTTATATATCTCCTTTTGTTGACAAACATGCCAAAATAATACTTACTTATTCTTATCTTCCGGAGATATTTGATCAAAAATATGTTTAAACTTAGTCTTGGCATCAGTTAGGGCTTATTCCCATGTATCCATCAGTGTAGATTCTTCATTTCTTATCTCTTGTTGTCTTCCCATTAACTGTTTAACCTTTGAGTGATAGGCCTGTAGAGATCCATGCTCGGTTGATATGTTCTTCAGCTGCTCGGTCATCTCTTGTTCAAGACATTCCTCGTTTTCTTTGACAACCTTAATGAATAGTGAAATGGAACAAAATTACTGAAATAATAAAAGAATATCAGACAACTTATTCTCCATGTTAGTGCATGCTTCAGAAAGAGATACCTTGTCAAGTGCAATGTTCTTCAAAATCTCTTCTTACAGTTTTTGTTCCATGCTCTTCTGATGAATTTTCATCATGTCGTTGATTGTATCTTTGTTCGATTCTCACACTTTTTGAATTAAAATTTCTACTTGATTAAGAATAATTGCCTCCTCATTTATAGTAGTGGTTGGCACAATCTCTTGTAATACTTCTTTGACATCTTCCAATATAGTGTTTTCCTTCTTCTTCTGAAATGATTTATTTTGGATGGCCTTAAGTCTCACCAATTCTGCATACTCTTTCATTTCATCAGGGTCCATAGTATATAGATCAAATTGAGGTAATATGATCAGTTGACTCATATCTACATGTTTTCTCTTCTTTTATTTCTTCTTCTTTGTCATCATACTATCACCAGTAGATAATTTTGTGGAAGGGGATGCCTTTAGTTCTCGAATGTGGTCTTTGTAGCATCAAATACACTTTCATCTTTCATTTCTACTTGTCTTTTTCTTTTGTTGTTGGTGACTCCTCTTTCTTTTCCTCTTTTTTCTCTTTGGTCTTCTCTTTTGTCTTCTGTTATGTCCTTGCTTCTGTCTTTTCTTCTTCCTTCTATTTTTCATGTCTATCCTCGGTCTTGTCCTTTTCTTGATCCTTGGGAAGTTCACTGACTTTCTCTTGTTGTAGTGTGGGGTTCTCGGTAGAAGGTTCCTTGGTGTTATATTTTGTGTGGGGTTCAATGGCCTTAGGCTCCTTGGTTTCTCCTTGTTACTTTTCCTTAGGTCATTCAGTGCCTTTATCTTCAGTATCATTTGTAACATTAGACATTCATATACTATTTGATTTGTTCTAGAACTTCCTCTAATAATTTTGCATCGGCAAAATCAAGAGTATCCATTTGTTCAGTCGCTATTTCCTTTTCTATCATTACATCTTCATCTTTATCAATTTAGGTGGTAGGTTCCTCCTCTGTAAAATCTTCAATTAATATTTCCTCTTTATCCAATTTAAGATCAATAGGATTGTCCTTACCTTGCTCTTCAGTATCTTGATCTTTTCCTGTCTAATCTTCCATGTATATAGAGAGAATTTTTCTCCATTGGTCATCGGTCTCATTTTGCACTTTCTCTAACTCTCCAATCATGATCCTTAATGATATACCTTTAATAAGAAAATGGTTAGAGTAGGTCTATCTGGGTTGGTCCTTAATAGCCCTAGTTGTTGGTCCAACACTTCGCCCGTGGGGGCCCTACTGCTCAGATATAGTAGGGATAGTCAGCTTCTGAGGGATGAAATTTAGGCATGGTTCCAATGGCCATAAGATTTTAATAACTATTATACATCCATAGCCCGAAGCACTGATAGATGGTATACATTATTAAGTGAGGTTCATCTGGGTACTAGCTTAAATGGGGTAACGAGGCCCAAGTGTGCCCCATGATAGAGGCAGGGGCTATGGGCAGGAAGACAAAGAAAGGTAACTTTGGGAACATGAAGAGATCCTATCTCTTATCAGAGCTTACACTTGTACAAACCTCCATAAGTGGGGTAACCTTCTCATCTATCTTTGTTATAGTCATTGTGGTTAAGCTATAATTAAGGATATTTCCCTCATTTGCTTCTCAATATTCAATGCATACATCCATCTAATATCATTTTTTCTATATAATTCAGTAGGTAGATGGTTAACTACTTCATCGGTGATAGTTTAAACTTGTGCAAAGTGAAAACAACTGTCTCTTATATTTTGGTTTTATCTTCTTAATTCTGGTTGTCATACTTCATGTATCTGACTCCTACAACTCCTTCATTCTTCTTAAGTAACTCAAGTGACTCATCTAGAGTCATTTGCAATCAAACTAAACTTATATTATTATGTTTTCTTAGGTCTTTAGTGTCAGTCTCACTTTTTTCATCTAAATTCAGTTTCCTCCTTGTCTGAATTTTAGCTTTCTTACTTCTCACATATGTTTTACCTTTTGGTTCTACTTTTGATTTCCTTTTTTCTCTCGGTGTAGTTGTGGACCGTGTGTTTGGTCTGGTAGACTTAGTACTTGGTGAGGCCTTCATTGCTAGTGGTTCTTTCCCTTTTTTGTCAGAGGGTCCATCCTTGTCTGTTTATTCATCAACTCCGAGATTCTTTGACAATTTATCAATCATTTTGTATGTCCTCCTTTGGGCTTTACATATTAAGATTTCTTGTTTTCTCTTCTCTTTCACCTCTTCATAAGTGCCATATATTTTGGCTCTTTTGTCAGAAGGCTTTGCTACCATAGCCTCAATTTTTTGTGATGCGATGTTTGTGTCCATCTCGTATCCCATATGCTATATCCATAAACTTCTTGGCTCAACTGCCTTGATAATGCATGTGTCAATGTCCACTTCAAAAGTTATAGTGTCATGATATTTCTCAACCAATTGGGGTGATATCATGTACTTCTTATGCATCTTATCTTGAAACTTAAGGAAGTAATCATTCATTATCATATCAATATTTTCACCTAGACTCAGGATGTAATCATTTATTTGATATATGATAGGCTTCTTAGTGCTCTATGTAAAATTACCAATGGATGGGAAGAAATTCATAAAATATAAAAATATGCATATCAGTAGCGATCCAAACTTCAAGGTGTTTGTCTTTGCTTTCCTTATGGTATTCATATTATCTTCCAATTGCTTCAGAAAAATCTCACAAATGTCAATCTACATGTTCTTCTTCACAATCTTGTATGCCAAATCTGCAGCGCCACATGGTAGGTTGTCAACTCTTAAAGATTGAAACACTTGGTATGATATGACATTAATTGCAAATTTTATTTTGGGTTCTTCAATAGTGGAAGTTTTTAGACCTCTCCCATCCCATTTTTCCTTGGTCAATTCACTCAGTTTGTTCTTCTCAATTTTCCTTATAGCCTTTGGCTTATCTCCAATCGGGTAACCGGTTACAATGTGTAAAACATCTTTTAGGTCAAACCACATGAATTGGTCATGGACTCGGATAAGAACCATTATTATCCACTCTATTTTAAATAATGTTGGGATGTGAAGGGCATGAGTTGTACCCTTTATATCTAGGTGAACATAGTCATCCTTCATCTTTCTGTTTGCACACAATTTCTAAAATGACGCATCAATCTTAGTTATGCATATATCTTCAACTTTTCAATGGATGAACGCTCACACATCTTTGATCACTATAACCCTTGGTGGAATAGATGTTAGAGCTCCCATCATATCATGTTATTTTCCTATAGCTGGAGGTAATTTGTACTTAGGGTTCATGGGTTCAGAAATCTCCACTACAACTGGATTCTTAAGCTTAGGTGCCATTCTTTTCAATTTCTCTACTAGATTCACTTAGGGCTTCACTTTTCTTAACTCGGTTGCACAAACAAAACTAGGGAAACACCAAATGATTATTCAGATGTGTTCAACTGATCTTACAACATATTGAAATAGATTAGGAATACCTTGTAAATCGCTTGAATTCGCTTGAAGATTCAGTTCTGAAACTTTACTCACGATGCTCTAAAAAATAATAAGTGACAATAATAGATGACAGGGTCTATTTATAGCTTTTTATAGGTTTAGGGTTTCTAATGGTCATAAAGTAACAATTAATGCTTTATCGGCCCCCTTTACCGATTACCTTTACTATTTCTTCTTACCGAATGATGTAAAACACGAATTTAGAAATATGTATCTGAATGCATCTAAGTATGCTTATGTGAATCTATGCACATGTGTTAGGAACCGAATTTAAAGATTTACTTTACAGTTCCTATACATACCTCTTAATTGACTAGGCAGAGTTGGTTGCACCCGATCTGGAGGATGAGGTGCCCTCAACTGTCCTGAATGATGTTCTATAATACATGGTCTTTCTTATCCATGTCATATTCATCTGCTCTCTCATCTCTTCAACATTTACTTTCGATTTCTCAGACGTCTCTTCCTTAGTAGGAGTTTTCCCTCGGTACCTACAGTCTTTGGCAAGGTGGCCTAGCTTATGAAAATGGAAACATGTCATTCCAAGGTTTCTCCAAGATCTCCTATTGCTCCTGCCATGTAGTAACATGCAATTTGCAACAATGTGTCCATACCTTCAACAGACTAAACATGATAGATATCCTTGTATTGTAGTCCCATGGTATAGATGTACTCTATCGGTTACTTTGCATATTCTATCAGTTCAGTACCCATTTTTCATTTCTCCTTGTTGATCTGCATTCCTCAGACTTGTGACCATAATTGTTGCAAGTACTGTAGTAGTCATCAAAATTTGGCTTCCTTATGTTGTTTACAGTTCTTGATCTGCATTTAAATGCTCGATGCCCATACTTATTGCAGTTATAGAAATATCCATAAAAATTAGGTGAGTTTGGTGACTTACCCCTTTTACTTCTGCAGACATTTGCAGTATGTCTAGATTTCCCATAGTGGTAACAGCTAGGCTTGTTTGACTTTGATGGGGAAGAAGTGTCTTGATTGTCAACTTTCTTAGATGATTCTCTTTTCTCAGTAGTGCTCTCACTATTGAATCCAATTCTAGTTTTTTCTCTACATTTTTTTAGACCTTTGATATGTGCATCCAATGATCTCAATTCTTCATCACTTCTCTTTAGTACCTCATTGGCTTCTTTTTCAAATTTTAGTTCACTAGCCAATCTTTCAACTTCACACTTCAGTGCTTGATTCTTACATTATTTCTTTGCTATTCTAGTCTCAGAATTTATTTTATCTTCTTCAGCTAATTTCAATGCATATTCAACTTCTCCCTTAGAGTCAAGTATCTCATTGATTCTTATTCTTTGTGCTTCTTGATCTTTCTTTGCTAATTTCAGTTGCTCGGTGAGTGTCTTGTTCTTTTCCATGAGTTCTGCAATGGCCGATTCAGCTTCATCACTCAGAATACCTTCAAATTTTGTCTCAAGAGTATCAACATGTTCTTGTGTGGATTTAAGTTCACTGCACAAATTTTTTCTAACTCTCAAGGACTTTTTTAACTTTCTTTTCAGATATTCAATCACTTCTTGTGCATTTTCTAGTTCAAACTCAAGACTATCAATCTTCTTATATTGCTTGTAACTTTCCGTAGCCATGATCTTTACTCTCAGGTGGTTAAACCCTTTTCTCAAGAGACCAACTCTGATACCAATTGTTGGAATTATTGGAATTGTTGGAATAACTTAGGAAATTTATGTACTGAGAGGGGAGGGGTGAATCAGTACCCTTAAAACTTTTAACCATACACATTGATCAATTACCGCATTGAATATATTGCATAAAATGAACATAAAGTAAATAACTCAAATCATAAAATCTGAAACACATAACACAAATATTTTGGTCATGCTGAAATCATTTTTTAGAGGAAAAAACTACGGTGGGAATGACACCCACAATCCTTCACTACTGCAGTATAAAGGTTGCTCAGTTAGAGCTACAATGTTGGCTACTTCTTGTAGCTTACCCTATTAGGAGTATTATACTCAGTTAAGAGTACAAAAGGCTTATTCAGTCTACCTTGTTAAAGGAATTAACAATTTCTAATCTAAGAAATGTACCTTGTTAAAGAATTTACAAAATATAAAGACCTATTATGGCCTACCCATTAGCGCAATTTTTACTTTCTGATTACAACAAAATTCAATACAAAATGTCTGATAAAAATGTATCAATCAAATGTTGTCCAGACTCATTGTGCTCTATAGCTCTGTTACCTTGTTCTCTACTCAGTAGCTTAGTATCATAAACTTTGCTTCATTCTGCATACTTCTCATTTGCTTCTCTTTGAAACATCTTCATCAAATCTTCAACGTAAATAACAGCAACATCATTGTCTACATCAACAACAAAAACAATAACATGTTCATTCTTCAAACTAATCTCTTATACATTTTCCAAGTGGTTAACTGTGGCTTAGGTGGTTAATCAGATCTAGGGAAACATGAATCAACAGTGGAGATTAAGTGTTTAAACTTAGGTTACATCTCCAATGTTGTGTACCTTATGAAACTTGATTGGTGGATATGCCTCGTGATCATGTCAAATCATGTGTTTGGAGTCCAAATGACTCAACTAACGCTTGCCTTGAAATATGTGTCATGCATCCTGCTCAGTGTCTAAATTCAATGTGTCTAATTTCAAATGAAATGTCATCTCTGGAATACTCTGTACCATGCTTGTTCTTACTCGGTAACTCTTTTCTCTCTTCTCGGTGTCTATGATTTCTCAGTAACTATCTTTGCATAACTCAATATATGGAGCTTTCTCGGTTCTTGATAACTGTTGGGTGCTCAGTGTTCGATTGCCTTTACTAACTTTGTCTCCTTCATTGTATGACTTCCTTCCTTCAGTTACAATCACCGATATATAACTTTACAGAAAACTAATGACAACAAAATCTCTTTAGGAGTAACAGTCAAAGCTAAAATGCATAAAGCCAAAAATCCACAAAAATCCAAGGATCAATATGTCTCATCTAAAAGACATGTTCAAGAAAAGACAAATATGATCCAAAAGAAAGAAAAGTTCAAAAGGCCACAAAGGGCCAAAAATAAAAATTTGAAAATCATGTGGATTGCCAAGCTACTCATTGAAGAAATGACTCTCAAAGAAAAATCAAAATTGGCATCCAACCTTGCTAATCCAAATTTTTCCTCCAATCATCCATTTAACAATCCTCCATCTTCCAAATCCATTTTGGGTCCTTATGCACCAAAATCCACTATCCTAAGTCCATCATCTCTCTCCTCTATTTTGGGTCCTTACATCCCAAAATCCACATCTTTTCTTCCATCTCCTTCACAATATCCTCCTCCAATACTCCACCACCCTTCAAGGTGTGTGTCAATGGTGATCTTTCCAACTCCCTCATCTTTTTATTCACAAGTTGCATTATCCTCCCATCCCCCCATACCATTAATCCAATCCTATGGATAAATCCTTATCCCCCCTCCATATCCCCCATCCATTTCATCTCCCTTCCACAATCCTACCAACATCTATGAGAAAATATCCAAAATGCCTTGATACATTTTAAAAACAAAAAATGAAATATCAAGAGATACCATCCATAGAACTAGGTCATTGAGTCCTTCCTCCATCTCCATCTCCCTATCACATATCCATTGTCTTCCAAATTCACTTACACATCCATTCACTCATCCTCGTCCCCTTGCACTCTACACTTCAGGGCAAGCTCCATCCATACTATGCTACCATACATATCTTCCACATCCCCTATCCACCATCCATCATTCTATCTCAGTACGTCATCTTTCTCCCATCTTTGATCTTGACAATCATATACATTCCCTCAATCCAACCCCCCCCCCCTCTCAATATCCCTTATCCATTATCCCTCCACTATCTATATAATTCCATCAACTTTATCCATATTTGATCTTCACATTCTATCCATCTCCTCCATCTCATAGTCCTAGTCCTATTTATTTCCTTCATTCTCCATCCATAATCCTATATAACTCCATCCTCATTTCCCATTTCTTTGATGTTGATTATCCTATACATTTCCTCAATACATTATCCATTATCCTATACCATTCTTACCCTCCATATCATATCCCTTATCTATCCACCTTCCACTTTCATACCTTTTCTCTAGATCAAAACTAGAGGCAATAAAATACTAAAATATACATGCATTCTTTGGACAATGCAAGCCTTTATTTCCTCCATGAGTATCCACTGCACAACATCTTTTCATCTCATACATTTTCATCCCTCGTCTTTCCAATCCTTCATTTTCCTACCTTTAGTGTGGTACATTTTAACTCCTTTGCAACATGGTCTTTGGATCCTCATCCACCTCTTTCCCCTCTTTTAATCCCCCAAGTCCCATCGATCATACATTCCATCCCTCTATCTTCCATCCATAAAATCTCTCCATCCCCCTTTCCTTTACCATGCCTTGGTTTTCCCTTTTCATTGGACCCAATCCATTCTATCTATGCATCCAATAGTTTCAAATCAAATACATTTATCTTCTAATCAAATCTATTTATCTTTCTTCCATCCTATTCAATCCATCTTATCCTCCAATCTCATTTTACCCAATCAATTTCCTCCTTCGTAATCTAATCACATTCTATTCTACCCATTCTAATCCTTTCAAACTAAGATTTATCCCATCAAACTAATCTTTACCCCATCACACTGAGCTTTTCTCAAACACTTTGACCGCATGAGTTTTATCAAATCAATTTGGAGATTGAATTTTTGAGTTCCTTGTTCATTTCACAGCTATTTCCAGTTAATGCTCATTTCGACATCAATCAATCTTATCATGTCAGGATGCATCCTTTCAGCGTCAGCTTATCAATCCTCCATCACACAATCTTGTTCATGGCAAGAACTTTGGACTAAATGACTGCTTGGTCATGATGCTTTTTTGTTGATTTTATCTTTGTGTTCAAGTCTAGACCCTACTCGTGATTGCCTTGATCTTAAATATCTTGGTGTATCTTGGATGGCGTATATTAGAATACGTGTCATTTGCAGAATGATCTATTTGTGGGTACTTTAGTGTATCTTTGTTGGTCACATAGTTATGGTTATGTATGCCTCACTGGGGGTGCACTTCCACCAAGTCCCTTATCAAGATTTATGTGTACTATGGCTTCCTCATGAGTGTCACTACATTAGTTCCACCATGATTGTTGATTTGCATCTATGCTCCTAAATCTACCTTATTTGTCTGAGATTCTAGTCCATGAAAAGGAACCATGTCATCCACGTTGTCTAGCATATGATGCATACCTCCTCTTGAAAAAATAAACTAGGGTGTGCTCTCCGATATTAACACAATACAATCCCAAAAATATCATATAGTTAGGTTGCATTAGTTAGTTTCATTTAGCATTCTTGCAATTTGCAGTATGACGCTCCTATTTATTCACTATTCCCGCATCCCATTTGGGGCATCATATCCCAAATCTACCCTGACCCCCCCACGGAAGCGTCTCCTAAAACTAGCTCATTTCCCCTTTTTTTCTCTTCCTCCTCATTCTTCTTCCTCCCTTCTGTCTTTTCTCGAGAAGATTCCACAAAAATTATTTTTTGCGTTATTTTCTCGAGGGGGCATAATCTCCCACCAGAATTACTTTTCTCTCTAGGGCATCTTATTTTATTTACTTTTTCTTTGACGCGATGTCGTCCTCGACATTGCATCAAAGAGGGGCAAAATATAGACGTCTAAAAATGTCCCTTAGCACTCTTATTAATTTAATTTAATTTAATTAATATTCCCCTGTAGCATTATAGTTAATTTTAATTAATTATATTTGTTATATTCTCCTACTTATTTAATTAATTCTAGTTCATCTTCTATGGTATCTAAATTTAATTTAAATACCTTTCCCCCTAAATGTATTAAATTTTATTTAATACATTCCCTCCATTAAATCCCCCTTTAAATAAATTTTAATTTATTTATTCCCTCCACATTCTAACATTATACTAAGCTATGATTAATCTAAATCTAATTTGGATTAATCCTAAACCCACCCAAAAAGCCTAGATTTCTAATATATACTCATCACTATCCCCCCTAAGCCTACTCTAATTAATCTTAGAATAACTAGACTAATTTTATAATTGCTACAACAATTAACCTCCTAATGGTGCTCACACATGTGCGAACAACCCTCCTATGGGATTTGTCCATTCCCTTTGCCTAAAATAGCCCAAGTCATAACTCTTGCATCTTGTCTCCCCTTTCCTCTTTAGAAGATGCTCAACATGTGACTCACTTTGGGCCTCCCACCCTCTTACACTTGTCATTGAGCAATCATTATCAAGAGTTACTCACACTTGTGAGATTGCTCACACATGTGAGAGCAACTCTCCCTCTTGCATAACCACTCCTTTATCCCATGTGGATCATATGTGGATCCTATGTGGATGCCACATGAGATCCACCTCATCCAAGCCCTCAAAAAATCTATAAATAGGAGGCCTCACTCCTTGCAAATAATCTCTCATTTTATGCATTGTTATCATGTTAGTAAATTGATCTAGGATTTCATAGTTTTTTTTTTTATGCTTTTCAATCTTAGTTCATTGTTGAATCTAGAAATCATAGGCTAGGTTAAGGGTGAATGAATCTTAGATTAATCTTGCATTTCATCTAAGTTTAATAGTTTGAATCTTCATTTGCATCAATGGTGAAAGCTTGAGGCAAGTTATTTATACTTGTTCATGAGTTCTTCATCAATCCATTAGTTTGCATTGTAGGATCAATCATCTCAAGCAAGCAATAAATAGTGGGATTTGAATATTGTGTTGAGAGAGCACACCCATAAAATCTCTAAGAAAAAATCAAACAAGTCTTGGGTGCACTTGTTTTAGCTCATCGAAGGTTGTGGAAGAAGCTTTGTGTAGGAACTAGGTTTTTAGATATGTTAATGTAACTTGTATGTTTTTTATCTCTAACGTTTGCATGTCTGAGCTTATTGCACACATGTAGGTTTGAACCACATACATAAACAAAAATTGATGGTTGCTTCCCAAAAATCATGTGATTTTGTAGAAAATAATCCACACAACTTGCAAACAAGAATGATAAAACCACAATTCATAGAAAATAAGACATAATTTTGAGAAAAAAATTCTATAAATTCCTAAGCACAATTTGATTGAAGTGTGAATGTAATTTTAAGCATAACCTGACATTATTTTAAAAAATAAAATCTACTAAAAACTTCTTCAAAAAATATGTACGATTTTAAGAAGGAAAATCTTTGCATGTGTTTGTACTATTCTATACAATGTCCTTCTGGTTCTTTTATGTCACAGGTGTGCAAATCACCACTACAACAATTTATTGAACTCTATGCATTCTCATCTCTCCAAGCTCAATTTGCACTTTGATATCATATTATGTAAATTAAAACACAAAAATGGTTACCAAGATATTTGATAATAAACTAAGAAGTGGAAGTCTCCTTAAATAAGAGTTACAAGAGCTTTGTTCAATAAGAATAAGAGTGACAACTAAGAAAGCAAACAATAAGAAATTACCAAAAAGGATAACTAAAATTCCTATAGTCTAATCCTAAGAACTTATTGGACCATTATAAACTAAATGTTAGAAGTTACCTTAATATGCTCCAGTAGAACATGTTCCATGCCACATAAAATTTTCTTTGAAGATATTTTAAAATGTTGTCAAGCCAAATAGAAAGGGTATAAATGGGAAAGCTTGGCAAAGTAAAAAGGAGTATGGAAACACAAATCAAATCCATAGTGGGATGAATCCACAAGCATGGAAAGGACCCAAAGTACAAACTCGGCCCCAAACAATGGACAAGGTCAATGCAAAATTAAAGGCATTACACAAATAAAGAGGTAGCTTTCTCAACTTGAGCTTAAAATTCAAAACCTTGTTAGATGTCGACATTTATTTTATTAATTATATTCAGATGCATAACTTCTATTGTAGTTAGAGATGGAGTGGAAGGGTCTAACTGTAGTCGCCCAAGAAAAATTAGAACCAACATTTATTTTTTAAACTATAAAGACATTGAATTTTAAAATTCTATATTAATGGCAGAATCATCGTTCCTATGCAAGGCATGCATCCAGACTGTCATTATGAAGATGAAAGGGTGAGCCCTACTATTCTAAGGGTTTCCCCTTACCCACTCGGGAGGTAGATTATTACAAGTGCCTCATGAATTCACACCTGGAAGTTACAGGGCATGCACAAGCTTCAAAGTGAGGATGGTGTGGGCTTACTACAATGTGATTGGACGATGGTGAGATCACATCTATATGGTGGGGTAGGTCAGAATAGATATTGCAATGTCCTATTACTACCATAATCTTTAAAGGAACTTACAATAGAGAGGATACCCATTATTTCAATAGAGAAAATTCCCTTGCATCAAACAATATTCACACGTTACAATATGAACCAACATGAAGTCTGTTGAAGTGTACAGGCTCGAATCATTTCCTATATTCTCGAAAATCCCTTCCCAAAAGCTGATTTTATTTTACATTCAAAGATACTAGTTGTAATAATATATGTTAGACAAAATAAAGTTTTATTAACTAAGTTATAATTTAGTAATTCACAAAAATCATCTAGATATTTGAATCAAGGATGGCAATATATTCACTCTACTAAAATCACCTGGGACATTTATCCCAACCTAATTCCTTATAATGTTGGGAGTCATATATTCAGCAAGACTTGATCCTTGACAAGTTCATTCAATACCATTCAACTTGGCCAATATGTGCACATTTTAGAAACATGTTTAGAAAGAAAAAATAAACATTAAAAAAATATTGTTAACAATAATATGTGTATATATTGGATCACCCATCTTGAGCATTCTATCATGACAATACACAGTTAAAAACATTGATCCTCTGTATTTTTTTGAAGAAAAAACATTAAGTCCCTCCTTGGTAAAATTTAGGTTTTTGATGGTTGCATAGACATCTCCATAATTAATAATGTCATTCTGTTAAGAAATTGCCAACTTTATTTAAGAAGAAACAAGTGTCAAGTTGTCATACGATCATTTTATATCTTGTAATCTTTAAGAAGCGTTGACCCGTCCACAAAATTTAATATAGCTTGCTTGTAGAGTACAAAAGCTTTAATTAAAAGATCTAGCAAAACAAATCGTGATCAAACATGAGTTTCTTGCTCCTATTATTGATGAGTTCAATAGGACATTGTTCTTCACCAAATTAGATCTCATATTTTGCTAGATGGGTGGTGATATTATAATAGATCTTCACTTTTGTCACTAGTTCTCAATTTTTATATTATAGAATTAGATTTAATGTAAACTATGGCAACACTACAGTTGCATTAATAGTGTACTTAAAGAAATATGCATCATTTCACTTAAATGGTGAAGCAACCGGTGCATTTAACTCGAAGCGATAATGTGGCCTAGTCCAATGCAACTATTTCATATCTATTGGTATCTTATGTTATATCTTTTGGTTGGATACTTTGCAACTGACATTTTTAAGAATCAATTGCAAAATAGTGGTTCCAACCACACTGTGTGAGACATAGTCTCTCCTAATTATAAGGGAAGCCCCAGCACACCCCCCCCCCTCCCCCCCTTTTCTTATTGCTACTAAATTCAACAAAACAATTAACTACTTCTATTTAGACTAAGCTAAATCGGGGTGGGACATTCAATCTATTCTCTTATTTTAGAATAGATGTTACCATTACAATACAATCTTTAAGCAATGATATATTTAACTTACAAAGTATTCTTTGGAGCAATAATCTTGATAAACAGAAGATTAGACATGAGAATAACCTTCAGCGTGCCAGCAACTTTTAGTAACTTAGGAGTTCACAAAAGCTCAAAGTCTTTCAATGGCCCCTTATCAAATTTTGAGAACAAGAATGAAACGCGTGTACAATCCAAAGTCTCCAACATATATTTCACCTTGCATGCACAAACGCAGAATGAAGCAGCACAAAGTCTACAAGTTATTTATTTTCTTAAGCTTTATATAATAAATTCTTAATCTCAAACATGATAAGCAGCTCAAAGAGTGCAAAGCCAAATCTGAAACCAAACTAACTTTGAACGCAATATGCAGCTCAAAGTTTGCAAGATTGAGTTCAAATCTCTCCTAAACAAAAGCACAAAACTCACAGTCAATCTCCAGAAATTGTTGTCACATAACACCTTGAATCAACACAAAGTCTGAAAGCAAGTTGTCTCTTTTATTGAAAGAATCTATTTACATCTAAGCTCAAAGTCTTAGAATGCATATACAAACCACCAAAGTTTTATTGCCTTGCCAAAAGATAAAAATTACAATGAGCACCCTCTCTATATATAGGTGAGGGGCTGGGAGAAAAAGGTGGGAGAAGACCAACTAATTATGACTTTTTCTACAACAAACTATGACTTACTCCAAATTGTAGTCCTAATGTAACTTGACTTGCAATTTGTTTACATGTAATTACAAATTGCAATTTACATGTAAATTATCAAAAAGAAATTAAAAATACATAATTGAAAACTATTCTAAGTGTCTGACAAGACATGACACCTATTTACATCATCCTTTGTCGATCTTCATGCTACTATAGGATGCTCCATGATTGAAGTACTCAGGATTGGTGGAAGCATCTTGAACCAAAACAGGAACTTGCATCCTTAATTGTTCTGCACCAACAGTGGTCTTTTTTTGGGAAATCAACTTTTCGTCGTTTCATGACCATTTCAATCTTGAAAGCATTATGTGCTCTCAATCATTCCATCAATTTTCGATCTCCTTGTATGACTCTTGTCATGTTGTTCTTCTAGCTTTGTGTCCTTCTCCAATCTTGGAGTCTACTTGCAAATTAAGGCCAATGCCTTGATTTGTTGATTGCTTAGATCATGTGTGCAAACATGAGAAACCATGGAACATTCTTCAAGAGAAGAAAGTTGCAAAGCACAGAGACCACATTTGGGAAGAACATGGGAAGGACACTCTTGGAAGAAACAAGCATGGGGATGACTTCAAAATGATACCATCAGTGAATCTAAGAACTTGGGAAGTACTTTGCAAGTGGGGAAGAACATGGGAAGAATATATGTGTCATGGGAAGAACATATGCCTTATGGGAAGATCCAAACTTGAGAAGGTCATTAGCTTGTGCTCATCACATGAGAATCTGAAATGGGAAGAACTTCATCGTCTTCAACTTGCAACACGAAATTGTAACATTTGAGGGGAAGAACTAATTCCTTACAGCTTACAAGTTAAGGGAAGAACCTTTTTTGTATTTCATTGAGATTTGCAAAATCTCTCTTGAAACCCAAAAATGGAGGATCACATTGGAAGTTTGGAAATGCAGCCCAAGCACACTTACTTGCAAATCAGTATAGCTTTAGACTTGCAATGCACAAGATTTTCAAGGAAGTGCTAATGCAACATGGGTTCCTTACAAGACCAGTTGATACGATACATGCCATAGAGATCTTTATCCCTTCGGTCCACCTCTTCATCACATTTGTATGGTTAGGACTCCATACTTAATTGCGTGATGAAATTAGTTGGAATTCTCCACCTTTCATAGTACTGTCAACCACAAATCTTTATTTGTTTTGCTGTCCTATTAAGAAAAACTCATCATTGCCTTCCTTGCTATCTACTTATGAGAAACCCATTTTTTTACTACTGTCAAGAGACATTTGTCTTCTGCCATGATAATGTTCAAAACTTAAAAGAACCATGCCATGATGACCTCTTATGCCCTTTTGACTTCAAATGACATGAATAATTGTAAATTCCTTGTAGCTGCTCACTATCTCTGATCCTTGGACTGCACTCTTGCTTTTGACAGTTGCTCCATCATGATTGGTTGTTAATCTCAGGTTTGCAACTTCTATTCTAGCTTCCATAACAAATCCTTGATCTTTTGTTTATGTAAGGTGCAATAAAACCCTTCTATGATGATGAAAAATTTGTCACTGATTTTTTACCATTATCCTTAATACTCTGTAGCTTAAGTCAAAAGATGTATCTTCTTGCCCTTTTGTTATTCCTTGACATTTCTCTACAGCCTTGAAATCTTCACAAATTTGTCAACATGTCCCTTGATTGAATAATCTTTTGGTCATTTCATTGAAGAATTGAAAGTATACGAAACTCTGCAGGTAAGACAATATAGGGATGGCTTAGCATATGACAACAATGTAAGGATTCTTTGTTGTTCATGACAGCTAGGAACTTTGCTCATGTCATTCAACCCTCTGTTCTTGGCACTTATATCTTCATTGCTGCTCTAGAACATCAGTACTTTCTCATTGTAATTTACAGTGACTATGGCCTTTAATTTACAATGACTATCCTGCTCCATTCATTGGCATTGTTCCTTGCAGCACTCAAACTTGCAGCATCTTACATCTCTTTGTGTTTCTTGTTGGGCAGGAAAAGGTGGCAAACCCTTTGATGCTGCAACTGCCTTCATTGTCACTGAAATAGTCTTTATATTCTTATCTATTGAGCACTTACAATGAATCAAAATAGTAAATGAATCCAAATTAATGACTGAAACCAAACTACCTTCAAGAGCAATACTTAGGTGAGAACTAACACACTGGAAACTTCTTTCCTATTGCAGAACATGAATTTGCTTCGCATCTTTACTAATAACGTCCAGGTAAAATGAAATTTTGTGTCTTATTTTCTATGGAGCAAAGAAGACATAAAAATTGCATTGAAGCACCCCAAACTTTAATGCATCTTTTGACTATGATAGACATCTACCCCCCTTATTGTCAGTGTCTACTTAAGCATATACCATTTGATCCATGTCTTTTCTTTCCAGAATGCTCTTGCCTTGGTTTGGGTCTGTCGATTCTGAGCATTTGTAATCGATGACAACAAAAGACTAGGGTTTCAAAAGCATGGAAAACGATAAACAAGGAGGAAAAACGACACAGTTTGAAGCAAGAAAAATACCTGAATAGAAACAAGAACACGAGCTGAAAAGCACAATAAAAAATGACTTCGTAAGAAAACGCAAGGAAAAGCGCCCAAACTTCGCCCTAAAAACGTAAAAAAAAACGTACATGATAACTCATTAACAACGCGGAAAAATCACGAACTAGGGCACGCGTCTTCCATGGAAATCGCACAAAAATTCAATCAATCACAAAAATGGGAGCAAGAACACTAAAAACTGCTTGAAAAATGTCTCAGAAACCCTATTCGACTTCCCTTGATATGTATAAATGGAAACGAAAAATGCAAATGACGAATTCAAAAACCAAAACATGGGTTTCTAAATCATGTGGAAGAGTTTTAATTTGGTTATGAATCGAAATCCATGGAACATAAATGTGTTTCCCAGACATTTGCGAGTTCCACGTGGTGCAAAATTTCATTAGCTTCTAATTGCTTCACGTCTCTTGCATACGGGTTATACAAGCTGGACTGCAAGTCTTTTTATTTGCCTTCGAACTTGTATTTCTCACAAAGAAGCTCGTAAAACACCAAGCTAGGATATATCGGGTTTCATTTCACAAACTACAAATTTATAAAATACTAAAACGTGCAATATAAGCTTAAAAGGCCGATTCCCAACACAAAGACTTCACAAAAATAAAAAGGGGGAATTTTGGGTTTTTACAACTTGCCTAGTTACAATCCCTAAATTGTAAATTAATTATTTTAACATATAATAACTTTACTTGTTATTACGAACTTATAATAGCCTGTTTCAATCCCCAAATTGCAAATTAATTATTTTAACATATAATAACTTTACTTGTTATCACAAACTTATAATAGTCTTTTGAAAACCCCAAAATGACCTAAGATACAGAAAACACAACATTTAAAAGACAACAAATTTAACCAATCTCACATTTTGAGAAGATTATTACAACTAATAGTAACACAAATAAGTGAACTTGTAATTATAATCCAAAAATCCGAAATTAGATTAAAAACCAAAGAAAAAAAAATAAAAGAAGAAAAACAAAACCAAAATGAAACACAACTCTATGCTTATAAGATTTAACCTCGTAAAGCGTATCTAAGACTTTAAAACGTTAAATTTTGATAGGCTATAACGTTAATTTTTGATAGGTTATCCCTAATTTTTATAACTAAAAACTTAGGGACAACAATATCAAGTATGACAAAGCAGTTCCATTATTCCCTTGATAGTGTAATTGACGAAAGACACCTCATTTCACCTGAATGACGGAGCAACCAGAAAATTTGGGTAACTCAAAACAATATCATGTCCTACTCTAGTTTCATCTACTCCGTATCTATTAAGAGTATCATCATGTATCAAGTATGACAAAGCTTTCTTTAACATACAGAGCTTGCACTCACAGGATATACAGAAGCTTTGTGTTATATTTCTGCTTCATGTGTATCAAAGTTCTGTAACATTTAGAGCTTACACTCACAGGATTGCCAAATGCTCGATCATTTTATACAACACTGAACATTGTTTTCGTTAACATAAAGCTTGCAATCATAGGGTTTACGGAAATAAGTATTGCTCAATGATAAGTATAGACTGTGATTCAATAATTGCATCTACAAAGAGGCATATGTAGGAACATTAGTATTATCAATATACAAAATGCACTTAGCCATCTATAGCAATCTATTGAGACGATTTGCAATGCAACCTATCAAGACGAATAAGTTGACAATTACAGTCAATATGTGATACTTGTTTGACCATAATGCATTTTGTTGAGTTATTTAATGATCACAGATGTAAATAAAAACGACCTGTTAGATCCATTTTGTGAATTTCCTTCTAGAAGAGTATAAATACATGTCACATTAATCCGTCCAAATAATTTAGTAACAAGTACTAGAGCTTCAATATTCTTGAAGTCCATCAAATATAAGTTTATTTTTCTTGTTTTAGATGGCTTGCTTGATGACTTAAATAGGGCATTATTCTTTACCAAACTGGATCTCAGATCTAGATATCACCAAATCATGATGAAGGATAAGACTCTATTCAAAAAATTTCCTTTAAAACAAGAGGTCCATTATGAATTTTCAGTAATATCGTACATATATTTGCTCCTACATTTTGCAGTTCAATGAATTTCATATTCAAATCATTTTTGTGTTAGTTAATATTAGTGCCATTTAATTATAATCTCATTTACAGCATACATGAAGGTACATCTAACACCAACTACTACTGAAATAAAAACCAGCTTCTATGTAAAGCCTCACAAATGTACTTTTGGAGTATAGGTACTGGATCCCAAAACGATCAAAGAAAGTACAGAATAGTAAAAAGGCTGGGTACCAACTACCAAGGCTCTCAAGAACCTCAGAAGAATCTTACGACTAATAAGTTACTACCGTAGGTTGATCAAGAATTATGGCA
Organism: Thuja plicata; assembly: GCA_018584345.1. Classification (NCBI taxonomy): domain Eukaryota; kingdom Viridiplantae; phylum Streptophyta; class Pinopsida; order Cupressales; family Cupressaceae; genus Thuja; species Thuja plicata. The sequence continues at coordinate 722,031 of MU225611.1, read as the reverse complement.
ACATTGCAGCTATCAAGAACCTAAGAATCTTATGATTACAAGCTACTCCCATAAATTTATCAAGAACTTTGGCCACACTGTAGCTCCACTGCTATGCATTTCACTTGAATGAAGAAGCAACGAGAGCCTTTAAGCAACTCAAAACAACTAATTTTTGAACACTAATCCAGTTTTAGCTACTCCAAATTTCTTGGTGTAGTATTGAATATCAAGCATAACAATGTTTTCTTTGACATACAGAACATGCACTCAAAGGATTGAAAAAGGCTTCTTGTGTTGTTATATATCAGACATAACGATGTTTTCTTTTACCTACAAGGCTGGCTATCATAATAGTTAAAGACGCCTTTTGTGATATTACGTATTGGGCAAAATAGTTTCTTTAGCATACAGCTTGCACTCGGGATTTTAAAACACTTGCATTATCTTATGTAATAGGAAAAACAAGGTTTTCTTTGACATTCAGAGCTTGCACTTATAAGATCTAGAAATTAATTAATGCTCAATAATGAGTACCGGCTATGATTACATGCCTTTAAATAATATGTCTACACTGTACAAAAATAGACATGCATATGCAGGAACTTTAGGATTGACAACATACAAATTGAACAATACACTGGAGTTACAAAATCAATTGCTCAAAATCATTTGAACATAATGCATTATGTCGGTTTCATAAGAGATGATAGATTTTCATTTAGTAAATAAAATACAATCTGCTATATGATGTTCTTTTATCTTGAGAACTTCCTACTAGCAGTCAATGACTTCATATCAGTACTATAGCTTTAGTCAATGACAATAAAATATCTCAGAAAAGATTCCCAGACGGTATTGACATCTGTTATATAACATTATTCTTTGAAATCCAATTATTAGTAAGATATAAGATTTGTGTACATGTACATCAAATTTGAATCAGTATTGTCCACATGATAATATTTAGAATCACAATAAACTGAAAAATGATGCAGATCCTTGAATGATCAAGTGATGTATATTTTCCGTACATCTTGAATAGGCTGTCTACAGATTGGGCATGCTCCAGAAGCTTCCTTTACCCTGATGATGAAAAAGTGCAAAAAAATATCATTGACAAATGTTAAAGAAAGCATATTTTTAACTATAAAGAAATTTAACGATCCCTGTCTTCCACTGAAGACTTCAACTAAAATCAACATCCGCATAGGAAAATATAGTGTGGTGTCAAGTAGAAGATGCTTCACCTCAGACCACAATTGTAGCAAGTTGCACAATGACCACATGGCTGGAAAAAGCAGTTCTTCCGATCCTCAAAACAGATGGTACAGAGATTTTCATCAGATATTTCTACTGCTGTCATGTCAGCTTCTGTAGAATTTGTCTGCAGTTCATTGTGTGGGTATAAGCTGCCAGCCGTTGGATTGGTTCGAAAGCAAGTGGCAGCTGTTTGTGAATTTAAAGGAGCAACTTCTGGATAAAAATTTCTTCTTCTTTTGGATCTTATTCGACAACAACAGTTTGACAACAGTATCAAACCTAAGATACCTGCACAAATTATTTGGCTTTACTTCATTAAAATCTCCATACTCTTTGACCTCAAACAAGAACACAGAAAAAAATGATTTATGTGGAACTTCTACCAATTTCACTATGATTCTTTATCAGTAAACTAACCATATATGGCAATGTATGTTGACCACCGAGTATCATACGAGACAGTCACATGCCATACATCAAGGCCTTCCTGCATGGAGTAAACAAACCAAGCCAATAGTTATTCGGGTAAGTAAAAACCACTATCGATAGAGACAAATTCAAGGTCTATTTACAATAACATACATTGAGCAATTCCTTTGCTAAATTTAAATCCAATGATTATCAGTCTCCAATAAACAAACTATGGTAGCCATGTTTGACGAATGAATTACAGAACTCTGAATAAAGAAAAATCAAAAAACATTTTTAGCAAAAAAACTAAAGTCGGAAGAAAACAATGAAAGGAACATGAGAATTTTTCCAAGCAATTATCCCAAAGAACATAGTTTACAATGACTGACTTCATATAAAGTTTTCAACATGGCCAATACAATTTGAAATTTGAGAGTAGTGCAGGAAAGGTTGCACAGGGACGGGGGTACTTGGGTACTTGGGTACTAAGGGTATGGGTACGACTATTTTTTAAAATAGGGGACGGGTACTTGATGCTCTGCACTAAGTACCCGGTACTTGGCTACGTGTACCCAATACTTGGGTTCGTGGGTACGCGTCCTAGGGGTGTGGGTACATAGAGTACAGGTCACAATTTATGGCCGGCTCTAAAAATTAATATAAAAATATATATATTAGGGCAAATTTCTTAGGAATATAAGCTCATCTAGAGAATATAACATTTCTGAGATCTAGTAACAATCCTCTGACTATAATATAATTTAATACTAATTGATTAATTAATTAATTGGACAGAAATTTCTTAAATACTTCCCGTGTTCTTGAACATGTTTCATTTGGCAAGAGTATTTAGTTCAGGTCATACACAAAAACGTTGAAGATTGCACTCCCACATTAGCATCTTTACCTAACAAAATGCTTTTATGAAATTTCATTTAATTGTAAACTACAAAACCCTAACATACATGAGTCTTATAAAAGACTTAGGCGTGGCATCCTAACTCACACCACACCGTACGGGCAGGAGGAAGTACGTGTTCAAGAAGAAGGAAGTGGGAGAGTTGTTGGCCTAGAAGTTGTACGAGCACAAGGCAAGGAGGAGACCAGCCCATGTACGTGGGAGAAGAGGCCAGCTCGCGGAAGGACCGTACAAGGTAGAGGAGGCCAGCCCGCATACGGACTGCAGGTGGGTCGTACGCCGTACGGACTGCAGGTGGAAGAAATTGTGCGTACAATTTGCAGGGGGGCCATACGTCGTACGGAGTTAGGAGCTGGGAAGTGGAGGCGTGGGAGTGCGGGCCCGTACGCTCCAAGCTTTGCAAGGAGGTCATACGTCGTACGCCTAGCAGCAAGGAGGTCGTACAAACTGCAAGTGGGTCGTACGCCGTACGAACTGCAGGAGGAAGGGATTGGGCATACCATTTGCAGGGGATCCGTACATCGTACGGAGTCAAGAGCTGGGAAGTGGACGCGTGGGAGTGGGGGCCTGTACTCTCCAAGCTTTGCAAGGAGGTCGTACGCCTAGCAGCAAGGAGGTTGTACGTCGTACACATGGGAGCAAGAAGGTCGTACACTGTACGCTTCTTGATTGGTCGTACAAAGGAAGGAGGTTGTACACAAAACGGTCGGCGCAAAACAATTAATAAAGGCATACGGCGGTTGGCCAGAGACCATTAGATAGTAAAGATAAGTGTTGGAAACCCAAGCAAAGGAAAAATTATTGATTCCAAATAGAAAAATCCAACCTTACAGGTGAGAAAGGTGAAGAAGATGACAAGCAAGAAGGATCAAGTGAACATCATGGAAAGGACTACGGCTGCCAATATTAGTTTTGAGAGTGTAGTAGGAAGTGGATGCCGCGCCTGGTGGGAGAACGCAGAAGACAAGCACACCCTTAAAGAAGCACTACGCAAAGCAGAGGTAGACAAAATAATTTTCATGCCCATTTTTTATTTAAAAGAATTTGAATCTATATTGCGAACTATGGTGGTTGGTTATGATAGGCAAGCTCACAAATCTGTAATCCGGTACTCCCATCAAACTATAACCATTTCCTACTCTACCAAGGAAATAAACAAGGTATTTGGAATACCCAACCGAGGGCAGGAACTCACAAAAACCCCAATGACAATGGAGGAAAAGAAGAGGTGGTTGGAGTTAATGTGCAGAAAGGATCTCACCAAAAAGGAATGGGGAAGCATTCTCAACAAAAAGAACAGTAGGGGCCTAAAGAAAATTTTCATAGCTAATGAAGAATGGTGATGCATTGTGGACTTGGAAAAAAGTAAACTTACTGCCGGAAGCCGCACATCAGATATAGCCCTCTGGATGTTACCAGTAGTGGATGGTTTGAACAGGGGACAGGTGTACAACTGGGCGCAGTTCCTTTCAGAACGGTTACATGAATTCATGGAGCTAAAGCATAAGGCATTTTATATGCCTCATCATGCCATAGCATTATTTTTGGAAGTAGTTCGCACACAGGTGGCCGCCGAACATAGAGGAGTGTTGGTTCCAGCCAACAGGGTGGCACCTTACAAGCCATCCATGACATATTGGGTTCACTTGGACACCTTCGGAACAGGATCAAGTGGAGGAGAACCACGGAAAAAGAGACCAAGACAAGCAGTAACAAAACGTCAACCAACATCTATTGAGGGTTCAAGCCAGGAGGAGGTTGGAGAGGACAGTTCAGAAGAGGAGGCTAGTATAGACACATCTTCAGACTCCCAAGAGGAGGAAATCCGTTTTGGCCACTTGAAGGGCACACCCGGAGATATTACTTTTTTACCACAAGGGGAAGGCCCATTGCCAAGAGGAGTACCTGAGTACGCACAGATTCACAAGACCATCAGCACTAGGGAGGAAGGAGTCCGTACCACTCCTAGTACAGAGGCTTATGTACCATTCCTAGTACAGAGGCCTCTGTACCATTCCTAGTACGGAAGACGTCCGTACCACTCCTAGTACGGAAGGCATCTGTACCACTCCCAGTAAGGAAGGAAGTGCAGATGTCTGCACCAAGGAGGGCAGCCATACAGAAAGGGAACCCCAGCACTGAGGAAGAAGGAAGCAGATAGCAGAAGATCCCTAAATGGGGAGCCACGAGACTTTCCTTGCCTGGCATAACCAACCTCGTTCCTGCAGACTAGCAGACTCGTACCAAGGTCATAGACCTCAGAGGGCAGCAAACGTATGGACACAAGATAAGACTCCAAACACCACAAGGTATAGAAGTGGCCCACCTGGTTGCCTTGGTGGTGCAGGCCGCGGAAAAAATGACTGCTCAAAGTGTGGAGAAAAGGAAGATACACAGGGTGAGGATGTTGGGGAGGACACAGTACTGGAAGAGGCAGATAGGCTGCTTGAGGAAGTTGGGATGGTACCACCACCCTCGCCACCACCCATAGAAACAGAAGAAGAGAACATAACAGGAATACAAAACAAGACAGGGAACTGTTCCGAAATGATCTCGTTAGAAGATAAAGCAACAAGATTCCTTAAAAAGTTGCGAGCTATGGAGCACACCACTAAGGAAATCATACAGTAGGCCAAGAGTCAGAATGTGGAAGCCATAGTTAGAGCAGCGGAGTCCTTGGCAACATTCATGATGGGCAAATGCCATACAAATTGGAGCCTATTCCAGCAGAGTGGATACAAACAGGGAGAAATAGCCGAAATCTGGACAGCCCCATGCATCATAGCGCAGGTACAGGAGCAGCCACCCCTCATGCACACACTTACGAAAATGGAGGTGGCTTTCAAGAGGACATACTTGGAACTTCAACAAGAAAAGGACCTGACAAACCAAATGAAGAAGGAATGCGAAGAGGAAAAGGCTATGTGGGAAGCTAAATGGAAGATGGAACGAGTTGGTCTAGAAGAGAAATTAGCAGCAGCCAAAAAGATGGATGCATTACGGGTGCTCCAAGGAGTTCGGGCCAAGCAGAAGGCTATTGAACGAGATCTCCTACGCATCCGGGAACGAGCTCCAAGTCCAAGGATGTCTTCACAACCCAACTCTGAAGTCTGATTTTCTCTTTTGTAATACAGTCATCTAGAAGACGACATTTTTTTTTTGGGGGGGGGATATATGAAGTACGTAATAAAGTAATGTTGTATTAGACTTAGTTATGTTTTGTCGGGAGGGTAGTTAGAAGCGAGGAGATGCATACGTTGGTTTCCCCAACCAACCAACTATTATATAAGTACTTTGGTTTATTGTGTTGGATTTATGGTTTTGCTGGTATTAAATAAAGAAATAACATTTCCTCACCATCTCGGTATTCTGGTATGGTATTCCGTGTTTTCTATTAGTATTGGTAATAAATGTATTGTCGGTACCAGTGAATATATGTTGTATTGTTCTGTATATCATGCATTAATAACCATTCTACACCCTGTCCCCGTTCATCTTTGATTGTTGCAGGGATTCAATGGATCCGTAATGTTTTTGAAATTGTTCTCACTTTCCAAGGATGTTTAGGGATTTCTTTGGCATCTAATGTTTCTTGGCTTAGGGGACACATCCCCAAGAGATTAAGAGATGTCCCCCATCTGTATATTAGGTTGAGGCAGAGCACAAGAACTTTCATAATATTGCACAGCCCTCATTAGAATTTTAAGTTTGTGTTTACAGTTTACAAAATGCTAAATGCTAACTATAAATGGCACTGTACCACTGAGATGCACCCCCATGCATGCTCTTGGGTCATCCAAAACATTTTAAAAATGCAAAAGGGCCACATCTCAACTACTCCTCCCCATCACCCCTTGTTCCTTTTTTTTATAATTTTTTTCTCGTGTTCCAAGGAAGTTTCAAGATTTGTTGTGTTTGAATTGTCCTTTTTTAGAGAGTTTTGGGATGTCCACAAATTCCCAAGACATCAAGGGACATCCAACATTTTCTTGGGAGTATACAAGGTAAGTCCTTACATCCCCCATATCAACTGTATTATATGTATCATAGTTACATGTCATGTCCCCTCCTAATTGACACAGGAAATAAAATTAATAGCTTATCTAATTCCCGTAAGCTATTAAATAAATCAAGGAAATTAAATTAATTAATGAATATTATTCACCACAAGCATATTTCAAGAATAATATTATTTAATTAATCGATTTAAGGAGGGTCCATCGAGTCTAAAATAAAGGCAACAATAATCTTTACCCTCCCCAATGGTCCCATTCAAATTCAAATAATTGGTAGAGAAATTTCAGATTGGAAGTGACATAAAAGCAGACCTTGTGGGAGCGAAAAAGTATCAAACCTGGGAATCAATATTCCTTGCCAGGATCGGGCAAACTGAAGGTAATTATGCTGTTTTGTGGTAAGCCTACCACCCTAGTCTGCCAAGGAATTACCAAACACATGAAGTCTCCTTTAGAGACGAATTTGCAAATTAGGAGTACATTGCATTGCTTAAAATATCAGATTATGATTCGCGACAGCATATGAGTGCAATTTGGTTGCAGGACGAGCGCACAAATACTTGAGTTGCATCAAATTAGAATCTCATAATCACCGTGACTGTCAGGCATAGATTCCTGCATCACTCTCATCAACATTTTGCACATATGCTATTTAGTGCCATATCTGCATCACAACTGCGAAGGAATCTTGAAGGGGCCAAATTACAGTTTCTGCCAACACGAGATCATATTTGACCAGAGGTTCAGCCGATTTGGTGGACTTTACATATGGCAAGCAAGAGTGAACTTTGTTCTGGTTGAATGAAATTACCATTCGCGAGGGATTGTGTGGCTAGTCACTGCACCTAGAAGAGACAAAAGGAAATAATCACGATCACAAGAACTGCATAATTACGATCAAAGTAACAGGACTGCCAAATAAGTGTGAGGAGCTCCTTTCAATCAAAATTTTGTTTAAATACTCTGACTGTTACATCAGAAGTGTTAATGATTTGTAGCTTCGGTCGGATTAATCCTATCGATGAAATCATATGCATGAGTAATCTCTATAATGTTGATCATAGATATCATCAGCGTGATTAATAATGAATAAGTTAATCATGTATATATATGTATAGATATATATAATAAAGTAAATTGCTTCTTTTTTATTATATACATGTATACACATATATACATGACTAAGAGTAAAATATATATATATATATATATATATATATATATATATTATTAATCATGCTAATGTTAGTCATACAAATTAATGAGATTAATTATATGTTGAATAGATAATCAACATCGATTATTTTGATCATGTGTTAGTTGAATCAATACATCGATTATGTTAATCAAATACATTAATGTTGATAATCGATATATAATATCGATTATGATTATTGTTGTTTATGATATTAAATATCGATGTGAATATACATATCGATTATGAGAATCGACTAAGTGTTATATCATCTTCGATAGTTATACTATCGATGTGTTTAGTTAACAGCAAGGGTTTCAATTAAGTCTTAATGATGTGAGAGCATGTCTGTCTCTACGTGAAACATGCTCACGTAGAGGCATGTCTCTACATGAGACATGTCTCATCGATGATATATACTGTGATTGATATCATTTGAAATGTCAAGCACAGCAATCAAAAGTGCAAGACAAATACACATTGATCTCCTTCACTTATATTATATGCAGAGTGATATTAATTCATCTTGAATTAATTGTGTTCATTATCAGCAGCGATCTACTTTGCAAGTTATCAAATACACCTAACATAG
>MU225611.1:671675-706041 GCA_018584345.1 Thuja plicata | reverse complement strand
CAATGGTTCTGGTTCGTGTTGCAATTTTGCTATGTTCAAGTATTTCAAGATTCCAAGAACCAATTTGGTATGTTATATTGAAACGTCATTTCATAATTAGCATTTCAAGTTCTATATGTATAGAATGAAGCACCCCTGGCCCCTACCCCCCGTCCCCCTGCTGTACTGAAATTGAGGCCCTTTTTTTTCCCCTACCCGAAACTCGTCCTGGCGTCCCCCTGTCCCGACATACCCCCGCGCCGGTGTTACACTGAGGAATTCCCTATTTTCCCACCATCATATGTAAAGAATCTAACTGATTTCCACCAGAAATTTGTAGTTTATTTCCACGATAATTTAACAAACGGTTTGCATTCAATCTGAAAACCTTTCATCAATATTTTTGCAAACATAATAATAAAAAACTGTACTGAGAATTATAAATTCGGGAACAATATGAAACTGCTTCCTTATTTCCATCACAGGAACAATCATAAATGTATCCTACAGCTAACTAAGCCAGTCTCTTCAGGTAACAATCTGAAATGCTCCTAATTACAACACGTGTCATATAGCAGAGACCATCAACATACAAATATATTAATATTTTGTTGTGTTAGAAGAAAACAATAATTTACAATCGCTACCAACCCTTCGTAGGTATATCTAAGAGTACTCTTCTTCCACACCGCAACAAAGTTAACCAAGATTTCTGTGATTCAGACCTGTAATCACCAGATCATATGCTGTCTGTGCATGAATGCCTTGAGCTCAAGGATAGAGCTGCAGTTTGGTGTTCAAGGAGACACTGCAGCTTGACTTCCCAAAGTCGCTTCAGGAACCCACACTTAATAATATTTCACCTTATTGGATCAGCTGCTTTATTAATTGCAATGACAACAAGGCTCTGCGATTATGCATTTATTGATCTGGAAATGAAATATATTTCCTTTGTATTATTTATCTTCCTTTGAAGATCATTAATTGCACAAGGCCACATAAATAGTTATGCCGATATAATATATCCAATAGATTCATACCAAGCGCCAAAGATAATGACGTATTTTCACACCCTCAAAGATCTGCATATGATATGGTTCAGCATCCTTTAGACTTCATTTTAAAAACGCTTCATTTTTCAAAAAGTTCTCATTGGTTAATTATCCCTTCATTTTTGCGCAAAAACTTGAAAACTATTAAACTTTCAAACCTGCGAGAGGTTAATCAACTATTTAAAAGCACGCAAAAATTTGAAGTTAATTAACCTATTTCTAGTTAAGCCTTCATCCTAATCTGCTCGTGTTTGGAAAATTTATTAACCACCTAAATTTTTCAAGCAAATGCAATTGATGGGTACAGAGCCAAATTCTTGCCACCATCCTCCTTGCATGCGCAAAATGGAAGTTTTGAACAGGTTACGGACAACAATCAAAACATGACATAATGGATATTTTTGTCAGAGATGTTTCGGCAAACAATATGCAAGGAGAATATGAAAGCATAGTGAAGGTACACATTGCCTGAAGAAATGTGATCTTATGGCGCGCTATGTACATGGAAAGCATACAAAAAAATTATTGAAGCATTTTTTAAAGCAGATACAATCTGCCCCGTTCTCCCTACCCGTGTAACATTATGAGCCTCGAAACAGGTTATCAGCATCCATCAAGGCATATTAGTTATCAGACATTATGGTTGGAAATGCTTTTTGTTGGTATGCATGCAAACTTTGGAATCATGGACAGGGCACTTGAATTGTTTAACTGAATGCCCAGCAACACATGCATGCAAGCTGTGGAAGCATAGAGAACGCAAGTGAGACATTTGACAGAATGACTCAATAGAAATGTTATCTCATGAATGCAATGATTTCGCAGAGTATAAGCACAATAGATATTTGAAAAAACCTTAGAAATAATCAAGCAAATGAAAGCGACACAAGCAGTTTACATCAATTTAAATGGTGATGTTGTAGTTATCAAAAAAACACAAACACAAAAGTGGGAAGCATAAACAGAGGTGCCTGAACTATTTGTCTGAATGCCTCAAAACAATGTTATCTCATGGAATAAAATAATTGCAAGATTTGCAGGAAATCGGTTTGAGTAAAAAGGCTTTAGAAAATTTCAAGAAAATGCAATGGCAGGCACGTGAGTCACTCGACAGAATGCAATTGTGCAAAAAATGGGTTTGTTGAAAATACTTAAGAAACCCTCGAACAAATGAATTTGTAGAAAAACCACATCTACACTTACTGAAGAAATCGGCTTGGCAGATGAAGACATTGAGAAATGTGAATGATTCCCATCACTTTAACAGCACAATATTCTTTTGGAGATTATTGGTGATTCTGAATGAAACAATCTAAACAATAGAGTTGCACTATGGTAATATGTATGGCAGAAATGAAGTGCTTGTTAGACATTATTGCAAGCACCCTGGTTGAAGGTATGTCAGTGCATCAAAGACAAGCATATACATCAACCACATGGAATACATTGCATATGCAGCTGATTAATAACTATCCATGGTTGACCTTCATGTTCGTGGTGGTTATCTCGAGGACATTCTAAACCTTACTATTATGATGCCAGTCAAAATTGCAGTGGTCCTGTGGACCTGTTTACTTGGTGCTTCCAAATTATATATGAAGGCAACAGAGTATGATATCAAATGAAACAATCTACAAATGTCAAATGGGAATTCAAAGAATTTTGAACAGAACACAATGGGTACATTTATCTATTGCTATGGGAATTCAAGAATTATCAAATGAGGTTTGCTCACGAAAGGATTTTTAAAGGGGTGCAAGAAATATTCCTAGAATATGAAGTGGAAATTATTGTGGAAACTATATTTAATGGTCTCTCTCATGTTAAGGAATGTGTAAATAAAGGAGAAGAATATGAATAGAATCATATCCCAAATTTGGTGCAAATATAAAAAAAGGTCTATCATTGCAAAATTAAAGATGATTTCAAGTTTTGATAAAGAGAGGCTATCACGGAGGAGGTACAAAGACAACATCAAGCCAAAATATCCTATTAAAGGAGTGGTGAGAAGGAAAGAACGTTCTTAACAGGGCATCGTGATTCATGTGAGAGATAAGATTCATTCAAATCCACAAGTGACTTGGATTCCTAAAAATGTATATGGCATTCTTTCATAGGGGAAAATGATGATTCGAGTTAATCTCAAGAATCAGATTGTTTTGTTAAATTTATTAAAAGTGGTCAGATCTTGATCTAAACAGGTTATTCATTGATTGGGAGAAAACACAGCTCTTACCACAGTTAAACTCATAAGCTGGAAGTTATGAGTTTCTAATTATCTTTTTTTGTAAATAGTGACCTTTGTAACTTTTGGTGTTAATCGGTTGACTCTTTTTGCACGGAAATGAAATCGTTAATAACTCGAATCTTTTTGCGCGCAAAAGTTGCAAGGTTAATAACTTAATTCAATTTCGCAAAAATGAGTTTGTTATTAACCCAAAAACAAAGGTAGCTACAAGGTGGAAATCTATATAAAGGAATTTTGAAGCATTGTTAAAGAAAGAGGGACTTTTTGCAAAAGGGGGGAAACTCTAGAGGATTTTCTAGAGAAATATTTGGAGAACTTCTAAGTTCACACTTTGTATAGAATGGTTTATGAACTTGTATATTTTCATAAAGATAATAAAGGAAGCATTTGAATTGTATGTTTTAGATGTCCTATGTTATTATTACCAATCTCTCATATTTTAAATTGGTAATCCTCGTCTCATTGTGCAAGTCATCATTTATTCATTAAAATGTTTATAGTTTGTGCAATTGATGTAATGATACACAAGCAAGCTTTGGTATCCCAGTCTGAATGTGCTGGAGAAGTTTATCTCTTCGTATGTTGAGATTCACCATCCTTAGTTCATTGTCATTGCACTTCTAAAGATGTTTTTGTGCTGAAACCCCTTTGTAATTGTTATCAATTGTGAAATCCTATTAGTATTTGTATGTCTTCCATAGGGTTTTTGTTATTCGTTCTCTTTTTTTTAATGTTTTCTCCTTTTTGTACTTTCCGGTTAAAAGTACACAAAAATCTTAAATAACCCCATCATACGAGGGAGCTGCCTTCTCAAATGCAGAGGAAGATTGCAATCTGTTTGCGATCTCTCCATTTGTTGGCGATCTCTCCATTTGTTGGCACCGTTGTCACTGCTCTTTGGGCAAACACGGTCAATTTTAAAGGTGAATTCGTTGTGACAAATCTGTTTACCAACATAAATAAATTGCTATATTTTCCCCATCAATTCGAAAATTCATGATTAAGTTACAAGCTGCTCCTAATTTTTCTCTCGGGAATCATGCCCAAATTAACAACAAAAATTAGCAGTCTGATTTAAATCAGATCAGCAACAGGTTCAAATCCTAATAGCTCACTAATTATCAAAGTTGTTCATTATTTTTGCTACATTGATTTCAAGAAAACAGATTGAAACAATCCCTGTACATATCTGACATGATTTAAGCAGCGATTTTGGACCTCATGGTGCTGATGAAAATTCCAGAACAAAGTGAACAACTGCTCAAAGCTCACACGGGAATGCATGCAAAGAATTATTCTAAGCAGAGAAAACCAACAAAAAGGTAGATTTTTGCATGTAAGGACAAGCAGCTCAGCCAAAATGCAGAGAATATTCTGCTACTGTGTAAGATCATTTAATGTAGAAACAGCAATGTCAGAGTTTGACTGCATAAGGAAAGTACCTATTGTGACCTTTTCACACATTGCCCCATTGCAAAAGGGGACCCCCTGTTTTTCGCTTGGTAGTTTAGTCATTCTTCTTAGGTTTAGTTTGCTTGGCAGTATTTTTGGTCTCTGAGATTGAGTTTTGTCCTAAGGGGTGTGATAAAGTCGCCTTCTTCGGTCCAAGATTCGTGAATAAACGTCAATGATTGCGAATTGAGGACGAAAGTATGAAAGATTTCACAAAGTGCAAAGGTTGTCAAATGATTGCAAAATGTTGTCAAGACAAGGAGTAAAGGATGAAATTATGAAATTGCGATGTGGAAAGTGAAAATTCAATACTTGGGAAAATGAAAGATGAGAAGTGAAAAAGAATTTACAAGCTTGAAAGGGAAAATAAGGAAAAATTAAGAAAATTCTAAAAATCCTTAGATAAAGTTCAAATTCCATTGAAAATTCTCATCAAGTTCGAATTTCCCTTAAGAAGTCCAAGTTCTTGATTGAAATTCTATGTTTTGCAAGATAATCCAGCGTAAAATCGAATTTCATCAAGAAATCCAGCTTAAAAGGGTGAAAATCCAGCTCGAAATCTTCAAAATCAAGCTCAAAATTAAGGAATTGCAGCTAAAAAATGCAAAATCCAGCTAAAAATTGAATTTCCTTCAAGGAGTCCAGCTAAAAATCAAATTTCCTCGGAGAAGTCTGGCTCAAAAAAGACGAAATTCCAGCTCTAGGTCAAAAATCCGCCCTTAAGTGTAAATGAATTTCAAAATTCAAACATTGAAAAATGAAAGTGAAGTTCAAAATGGAAAATAAAAATCCTTGTGAAAATATGAATTCCAAAGTAAGAAATAGAAAAAACCTTAATTGGACGGGAATTCCAAGTTAAAATGAGAAAATACAAGGATAGAATGAAGAAATTCCATTCATAAATCTGGCTCAAGTGATGATTTCCGTCCTAAAGTCTGGTGAAAAGGTAAAACTCCTCTTGGAAGTCCAACTCAACCTCAGATTTCCGCTCACTAGTCTCCTTGAGGACATGGGATTTCTGCTCAAGTCCTTGTCCACATGCTGATCCCGCCTAGGAAGGGTAAAGGCAATAAAGGCTAGCCGACATGAGGAAGAAATGCGAATTTTAAATGCAAGTTAAATATTCATGGGATCGGCTATCATTATGAAATTGCAATTCCTAAGAAGCACCATATACATGATAAATCAAAACATCATTGCACCCATCATTCAACATAATTCAACACAAATCCAAAGCAGATATAGAGGCTAATTCCAGCAGAAGGACAATTTTTTCGCCTAGAGATGATCCAAAATTAAAATAAAATAAAGAGTGAATTCCCAGCAATTTAAGAGTGTGAACTCCATCAGAGGAATGCAGATTCAAGACAAGTTTAAAGAAGATCATAGCGAAATCAGATCAGATTTAAGATCATTTCCAGCAGATGAGGCAATCCAGATTAGAAATTAAAGACCTAAAAGATGAAATTCGAGAATTAAAGTGCAAAATCAAATCAGAATTACGAGCATAAGTGTGAATTTACCAGCAGAAGATCCGAATTAAAGTCAGATGGAAGTGAATTTCCAGAAATTCAAGGGCAAATCAAAATCAGATCCAAAAGCAAATTTACAGCAGAACTCCAGAATTGAAGTGCAAATTTCCAACATTGGAGATGAATTGAAATAAGATCTAGGACGATTTTATCCAGAGAAATCAGAATTAAGAGCAGATCCTAGTGAACTACGATCAGATCAAGGATGATCTTCACCAAAGGTGTGATGTCCCCAAATTAGCAGGTTCTGGGAGCCTGAGTGTGGTCAATTCATCAGCACGACCCTCGTGAGTTGACAGAATGTTTTGAGGGTCTCAGTGGTCAGTTTTGCCGATTAGTGCAAATCTGGACCTACTATTTATAGTAAGTCAGTTGGAGGCCAGTTACTATTTCTGGCAGTGCAGTTGAGGACCATGTTGATCAGCCATTACAGCAAGGGATGCAGGAATTATCATCAGAGTGATAATTGATATTTAATTATTAATTAATAACAATATGTTATTAATTAATAAAATGGTTATAATATTATAATAATAATAATACCTTATTATTATAATGTTTTAGAAGTTGTCATTTTGAAGAATGGTTAACTGGTTATGATTTTTGGAAACTTTGGCATCCAAGGAGTTATAAATTCGAGCTCATTTGTGAAGTTGATCATCGATTATATTTATAAAAAACTTGGTCTGGAGAATTATCTCTCATTGTCTGAGCCCTTGCTGAATTAAAAGGGTCAAATTAGTTACAGAAGACTGATTCTTCTTGGAACTAATCACCGATTGATCGCTGTTGTATGATCAATCACATCTTCATCGTGTTGTTGTATACGATTGAAGAAATTCTGAATTCTGATTACGTTTGAACTGAGGCCTGCATTAAAGAGGTCGATTTGCATCTTAGGGGAAAAGATTACATTCCTGAGATCCGATCCAATTGTAACTTGTTTGGAGATCGAATTCACTAGCTGGAGAAGTGGTTGCTGGAGGGAATTGGATGTATTAGAAGCCGCGCCTGTTGTAAAGACTACCAGCCGCAATATTCTGGAAAAACTGCAACGTGGGGCGCTGAAACGTCAGCAACATTCAAACCGCGCGGGCTCTACCTTGGCCGCGGTTGTTTCTACCTTGGCCGCGGCTGCCACCTTACATCGCGTGGGGGAATACTACCACCGTGGTGGAGTTGCAGCGTGCCACGCGTGGGAGTGTGGGAAGAAGTGTGGGGTGTATTCCGCGTGCAAGCTGAGCCGGCCGTACCTATTACATAGTGTGCAACACCAGCAAGAAATAACAGTAGCCAGAGTTGCCGCCACTTAGCATTCACGCCAAGGATTTATGTGGAGGCTGCGGCGAGAATACCAGGTTCTTTAATATTTTGTTTTATTTGCAAATAAGAATCGAATGATAGTCAAATTGTAATGTTTCCAGCAAATTGAATAAGGAAACGAATTTTGAATTCAAGCATTATTACCAATCTCGTATTATACTATCAGTATTTGCAATGTGTTACTTCAAAAACTATGAATTAAATTGATAGAAATACATATCCAGTTTATTAAGTATTTTCCTAGAAAGAAAGGAATAGAGATTTCAGTGGTTTCAATAGACAGAGCCAGTTGGGCTCTTTACAAAAGGGAAATCAGATCCTAACAAATTAAAAGCAGAATCAAAGCAAATTCAAATCAGAATTCAAGTACGAGCTACAGCATTAAAGGGCGAATTTGACATCAGCATCAATGCAAATTCAATGCAAGTCAAGTGGAATTTCCAAAATGAGGTGTGAATTTGTGAAGGAAAAGGCAATCTAGACAAGAATTAAAGCGAATCCTTCATCAAAAGAAACATGTTCCAGATTTGTAACAAGAATTTTAACAAGTTTTCAATCGAACTTCCACATTATGAAAGATGGAATTAGATTTCCTCGTCCAATTCTAGAATCCAAATACAAATCCAAGATTAATGATTTGCAATCCATGATCCCGTTGACAAATTGTTTTGTCATGAAAATATTTGAAGTTCTTCAAACTTGTATTTTATTTTTCATAACTTTGATCCAAATTGTTTTCCCTTTCTTTTCCAAGTTTGATGCAAGGATTGATGCTTCGGATAATGATGGAATAACAATGATTGAGAAGGATAAAGAGGACTAGTTCAAGATGTTCAAGTTCAAAGAAAGCGGATAAGGCAACTTGGAAGACAACAATGCTCGGAAAGACAAGATTCCCGTTTTGAGAAGGAATTCAAGATCAAGTCGTACAAGGAGGCAAATCACTCTACAAATGAAGGATGCTACAATGACCTCAGATTTTCCTTGGAAATCCAAGATCAACATGAAGGTCTCAACACAAAATGGAAGAGAATATCCAAGATATAAAGACATTTAAGAAGATGATGAGAAGAATTCCAGAAACAAATGAAGGATTACTATGAAGATAAAGATGAAATTCATAAGAAGTGGATAGTTTCAGAAGAGTTAATCAAAGTTAGAAAGGACTTCTTTGTGATGAAATGAAATTTTACAAGATATGCAAGCTGAGTAGGCACCTAGTCATCTCCAACTAATCAAGTAATTCAAGGTCAACATGTTTGGATTCATTGAACCTGACTCATCAACAAGTGGATATGTGAATGCATTGAATGAAATGTCATCATTTACTCCTTGTAAATTGTGCCATTAAGACTATGATAATTTTCATTGGTCCTTTTCCTCAAAAGAATATGTACTTAAGGACTTGTAATTTTCTCATTGGATGGCATTAAATGTATGAAGGTGGTAGTTGTAACTACCTCACTTTAGGATTTCTTTGAATTATCTTGGCCGTTGATTTAGAATCAATTTGCGCCCTTCATTTTGTAACTCAAACTCTATAAAATGCTTGGCCTTTTCATTTGTAAAGTTTATAGATGCATAATAAAGATTAGCAAGTAGGAGGAGTGTAATGATCTAAAGTAGCTACTGAATATATATCCCAGCTAATTTTGCAGGTTTTTGATCAAATGTCTAACTCACCAATCAGCCTCTACTTTCTTCTCGGAAATGTTTGTAAAGGATGGAGTCTCGGTTTGCCAAGAAGAATAATACCAGCGTATATTTCAATTATAAAAGTAAATGGAGACAGAATGCAGCATACAAACGATTGTCTACTAGTAACACAAATAAAGATTATTCCAGCATATAAACACTCTTATTATCCAATCTTAATTCTGGAGTTTATTACATAGATATTTCAAGCAAGGAGCGACAGTCTCCACTTACAGGTGACTTTCAGCTTGACACCCGCGATGCCAGCATTCCATGCGGATTGGCCTTGAGATGCTATCAACACTCCGGTTGTTGCAGACTGTCACGCTCCTTCAGCGATATGACATCCACAGCTATGGGGAGGTTGTCGTGGTAGTTCCACTGGTATCACTCCCGTGCTTGTTCTCCTAATACACCCAGACACTTCCAGTCTACGGTAATACAACCACAGTCACCTACTCCCGTGCTTACTCTCCTAATACGCCCAGACACTTCCAGTCTGCGGTAATACAACCACAGTCACCTCCAACCCGCGCGTCAAGCACCAGGTCCGACTATGATATTGGACGGCAGAGTTATGACTGCTGTCACTACACGCAGTGAATATGAATAACCTTCCTACTGCTTCTGTTGGCAAACACGAAGCATAGCACAACTATCTTTGCTGATGTATATCGACTGGAGGGCCACGTCCTAGTTTCTCACGGCTGTTACTAGACCTCTCATTTCACGGGTTCAGAACTTCTTTCTGGGCAGTCCCATGTATTAAAATAACCATGCACTCGATACAGTATTGAAGCACTGTGCACAGTCTGATTTTAACATCTTCCATCCATCGCTGGAGTTCTCATCAATTATCACTCATTTTCGAACTGAATGTTATCAATATAAATGCTCCTTCCTTGCTGACAAATATGCAGTATACCGAGAATGGAGTCTTATCTTACCAAAATGTTAAGCTCTGCAAATGAAATCTGTATGATTCCACTCAACTGAGAAATGCTGGGGCTACGTCCAGTTTTCTCCAAAATCCTCAAGGGGCTACGTCCTCAAGAATACTCAGTCACATTAAAGCAACCAGTTATAAATCTTAAGTTCATAAATTCTCATTGTACTTTCCCAAGGAAGATCTCCTTCCTTTTATCACCTCGAAGTGAGAGCCATTACATCCAAATAGGCAATGTGGGATAAAAAAGCACTTTCGTCTTTTAGTCACTTAATAAAATAAAGTAACTTAAAATTATAATATTAAAGTGACTTATAACAATACTTTATAAAATAAAGTATCCCAACCATAAAGTCTGACTCAGATATAAAATAAATGTCCAAGTAACCCTATGACTGACTGGCATCCTCTGAAAAGCGGCCATTAGACTATCCGGATGGCTAGATAGGCTAATCAGGCATAAAATTGCATTACTGCAGAAAAGGGGACATTACAAGGAGATCAAAAATTGTTGCCAAGACTATATCGAAATGAATACATGATTTTCATTGAAGATATGGTGGATCTTTCTGTGTAGTTTCAACATTTTACATGGTTTCTACTTCTCAAAGTTCTAGTTGAAGTTCATTGATTTTAATGGAGAAATGTGGAGATATTTGATGAATTCCTTGGTTCATACCATTTGTAGTTTGTTGATAGAAAATTGTAGTGTATGATTAGTCTAAGCCTCATTTTAGCATAATTCAATTGTGAATGTTCATTTGGATTAAGCCAATATTGTGTATTTGGATGGATTATTTACAATATGAAAATCTTTCACTACCTTAGAATATTGCACTCTTTCTATGCATTGTGTATCTCAGGTTACGTAGGCAGTAGTTGCATAAGGAATTTGTCTATCCAAGCATATCCATTGTTATCAATGTCCTTGGGTATCAGCTTAGATTCCCTAACCCTTTCCATTTTATTTTCTGTTTGAGTTTAAGTTAGTATACGAAGAGTGCATTACTTAAATTGCTACATCAAAAGTTCTAGTTTCAGCTTCTTTGAGGGAAAACAATTAATAAAGTCCGGGAACAATTGTGTAAATCCCTTTGTGAGAACAAGCAATATCATATCAATTCACTGGGTCTATCCATCTTAAAGTCGCATGCATGCATTGTAAACCTTGGGGTTGTCTTATTTGATCATATAGTTTAGCATTTGAGATTTTCTTGTTCAAGAGAGGATAGAATACTTGGTATTTAATTTTGTGTTGGCGAGTGTCACAAAACACACATCAACAATAACCATCAACATATCCAAGCACTACTCAAGGTTGAGAAAAAAGGTACAGGAAGGATTGATCTCAAGCAAGCCTGTATGTATTTGGACTAGACCTCAATAAGGCTTTGGTAGAAAATAATGTCTCTGGAAAATGATGAGGTAAGTGGATGAAAATTTCCAACCAAGTACTTGGTGAATTCGACATGTACAAGGAAATTGCACTCAAGCTATAACTGCAATGCAGTTAGTGAACTGTATCTATGTAAGGACACCCAATTCAGTCTCACTGAGACATAGTTAGAGAGCCATACATGTGCAAGGCCAACTCATTCAATCTCCTGACATGCAATTAGTGAGATGTATCTATGCAAGAACACCTTATTCCATCTCACTGAGATGCAGTTAGTGAGCCATACATGTGCAAGGTCAACTCATACAGTCTCAATGAGGCACAATTCATGAGGCATATTTGTGCAAGACCAACTCCTTCACTCTCCACTGAGATGCATTTAGCATACTGTATACGTAGATAGACAACTCATAAATCCAACGGAGATGAAGTTAGATAACCATATGTGTAAAAATTATGATTCCATAGAGCATCAGGACAAGTGTAAAAGGTAGGATTAAATGAAGACATCTTTACATGAAATTACCTATAAGATATTCTCATCAATGTGTGGATCTAAAAACTATTAAACATTGACTCAGTCATGAAGCTAAAGATCATCAGGATGTTTCCTACATCCCACTGTTAAACCATTATGTAAGATAAAGATAGGCATCACTTACTCATCAACATATTTTTGTAGCTTCACAAATTATTTTTATTTTATGATCATTTGCAGTTATAACTTATTGAATCCTTCATAGTTTTATTTTTCAAGACTACTAAATGGTCTCCCCATTTATATGGTATAATCTAGCATGATAGAACATTAACTCATGGTTAAATTAAACAAACAAAAACAAAAGTCACAGTTGGGTGCAAACATAACATAAAGTAAATATTTGATGCAAACACAACAGTTTTCCCAAAGTCCACTTTGATCTAACAAAATATTGTGCTTTTTTTTGTGCTCATAATAAATTTAATCAGGTGCAACTATATCAATTACTCTTAAAAGTTCATCCTGAAGATACCTGTGACTCATCTGGTGTTGTTATAACTCCAACTTCAGATCCCTTCAGAGACAAGGCAATCATACATGATCTTACATCCAAGGGGCACCAGATATCAGCCTCTTCTGTTTCATAAACTTTGGCTCTTATTTCCATATTGAGCTCCAACTGTTTTCCAAAGCAACTTGCAAAAGTCATTATTTCTATAGAAAATCAGATATATTGAGTCAATCAGAAGAAAAATCTTTTTATTTAATGTCCAAACTCACTTGTATGCTCGTTTGGTAAAGATTTGCTATGCCAATATAATATTCATCATCCTTGGTTGCTTCAAAAGTAATATGGCCATGTCCTGGTGCAAATGAAATTATGAAGACTATTACAGGACAGGTCTTTTGAGCTATTAAACCTATATTGTAAAATTGCAATTTCGTATATTTTGTAAAAAATATTTTTTGATGAAAAGCGCATAATTCATTTTCAAAGAGAGATTTGATAATGTTCATAGAAGCACCATCTGCCCAACCTCCAAGGTATGAACATGTTCTGTTGGACTTTGTTGTGGCTCTTTTCACAAAATTGTAACTCGATAGACTACAAAATACATAACATATTTGGATAAAGGTTTACATACCATTTTCTACTTAAGGATCCCATATCCCAAATAGGGGTAATTGGGGTACTAGCTATGCCAGGCCTAAATGTTCACCTTCACTTTCACCAGTTTACAGGAAATTCAACTTGCTTCTAATGAGAGACTCTAGTGTGATAATCTATTTGTTTTCTATTTAGACACATACTTACCAGTAATTAAAATGTGACAATTACCAAAGGAAGAAATCCAATTGCTTGCAAAAGAAGCTAAGCAAATAAGAAAACCAGCAGTTAAATAAAATTCTACAAAGTTTATGCAATTAAGTTATGTTCTACACATGACACTATTCTGGCCCCTTGGCTAGACAATTTGGAAAAAAAAGGATGCAGACCCTAGAGAAGCTACACAGCCAACATAAAAATGGCTTTAAATTCAGTAAAATACTAGCCAACTAGTGAGTCAAATGCCTCGGGCAATTTATTGGAGTATTCACCAAGCTTTACCAATGTTTAGCCAAGTATTCTCCAAAAAATATTCCATCTAGCAGAAAAACCTCTTTTTTTTTAAATTATTTCATTTTTTCCTCTAGTGTGGATTTGAATAGTTCTCAACAATCTTCTTAGCTATGCAAGAATTAAGTTCATTTCCTATGCTTTTTAACACTATGTTGCAGTTATTTAACTTTAATTCTGTGAATGAATTTTTTTATTATTATTCTAAGTTTTTCCCAAGTCCAGAGTCTGATCAAAAATTTGGCCTGACAATTGCTTACTCAGTTTAGTTTTTGAATTATAAGCATAAAATAACTTTTTACTTTGCGACATGATATAATGACCTATACAAGTAGTGAACATCACAAGAAATTGTCAGTGTCTAAAACCTCTGTACATTATATGGAAAATACTGGCAGACACTGTTATTATGATTTGATGCAGTAGCATAACAAGTTTTTTCAGTGGTGTTTAGAAATTGAAATAACTGAAATAACTGTTATACAGGAGAGTATTCAGGAGTAAAGTCTTTCTCCAGAGTTGTTTGATAGGGAGAAGTTGTTAAAGGATTTACAAGACATCTATTCTAAGGAGGTTTAATGTTGACAGAAATCTTGGGGACATGGTTAAAAGAGGGGGACAGAAACTCAAAAAACTTCCAGCAAGCCACTAGCCCCCACAGAAATGCAAATTACATCCATTTTCTAATCAGGGCAGATTGTGTAACCGCTAATAATATAGAGGAGGTGAAGTTCAAGGCTAAAAGCTACTTCAAGGCTATGTTCACTTCTCAATCATTGGCTATGCTAACTGAATATCTCGTTTCCCTATTTTAATATAATGTATGAATGAGACATCTAATTCTTCTAAGTAGATTCTTCTTTTTCACACTGTGTTTGTTTTGTTGCTTGTAGTTTCTTCTTTTATTTCTATATCTATCAAATTAGATTCCTGACCTCTGTGTGATATTTCCATCTTTTACAAAATTTTGAGGGCCGCTTCCAAAAACAAAATCCCTTTTAAATAATTCTGGGCAACAGAAAGTGATGAGGCCGCAGCATTTTTTCTTTGAAAAAATTAGAGCATTGCAACATTTAATATGGTATAAATGCCAAAATGATACGCAATTGCATGGAGACATAATTTCAACTATGCTGACAGTTATGGACTAGGTTTCAAAACTCATTTAAGTACTTCCCTAACTCGCAAGCTAATTTTTTAGCTGAATAAATCCTCCAATAAGTCACCTAGCCAACCATGTTTTGCCAAGTACTCCCATGTTGCTGATGAGTTCATGAATTTAAGTAAATTTTTTTAGTTTACTGAGTTTTTCTAAGTTGCCAAATTTTATTCAAATTTGGCTTGCTGAGTTTTACCAAGTGGCGAGTTTTGAAACCTTGGTACAATAGAATATTATCATAACCACTTTCTACACACCATATATCAAGTATAAACAATTGAATTAGAGAATGTTTAAAACTATGCTTATGAAATTTGTAATACAGATACAAAAGAGAGGCATTTTGTCACCAGGCTTAGTGACAATAAGCTAGGATCATTTGAAAGATCCATTTATTCAGGGCTCACAAGATATCCTCAAAACATCTTTCCAAAATCCAGCTCCATATCATGGTTGCAGCGATGATTCAAAAAGTGAAACTTGACACTACTAGAACAGTTTCATGAAAGCAACATCTGATAAATAATGATATATGCATCTAATCAACAGTCTGAAACTAGCTCCAAATATCATATGAACCATGCAGTCTCATCTTTAATGGAGCAAAAGCCAGCACTACATACCATGCACAGGTTTCCATAAGAGACACCAATCTGGATTGCCTGTATCCTGGATCCACTCATTGTAATTTTTTTTACCTAAAAGAGAGAAAAGCCTCAGGAATATAGATAATCAATTAAATTTATGCTAACAGACTTGCATTTGTACATTCATCCACATTTTGTTAAGAGTAAGAAATACTGCTTGTCATTTATTTTTTTGGCCTAACCAACAGAAAGCCTCAAGAATATAGATAACCAATTTAATTTATGCTAACACACTAGCATTCAAAAATTCATTCATATTATGTTAAAAAAAAGAAATAGTGCTTGGAAAATAACCCCTGCAAACCATATCAGTCTTTTCAGCTTAAACTTGAATTGTGACATATGAAGATATGCGGAATATCAATGGCACTAATGTTTTTAGTTGAAAGAATATATTTTCATTAAAAGGATTGACATATCTACTCAGAACAAGGAAGTTAGCTGTTGGCAAATGTTACACATCTTGTTGCTATGAGCAGATTTTTTTGTTCTTGTTAGACTTACAGTGCACTGCAGTTTTCCATTTAGCATTCAGTAATGTTCCATATTTTGATTCATGATTTTCTCAAGTTAACTGGTAGAAATTACTAGAGCATAAAAATTAGTTACTGCTGTAGATTAACAGTTTTAGGGGAATAAATGTTGTGCAAATCAAAATATATTGTTGTACAGGAACGAATTGCTTGGTGGTAGCATAGCACATGTACCAAGATGTTATTGATCACCAAAGAACAAGTACAGGAATAGATACAACTGTTAGCAATTCCAACAGCTCAGCTGCAACTGACTTTTCCTAACTTTGATCCCTACAACGCTCGCACAAGCCTCCAATAATGCAACCCAGCCTCCACATGCCTCTATTTAGTTGCTGGAACATCACCTCTGTGCAGTAGGACCCAGAAGTGTATTTGGAATGAAAAAAATCAGACTGTTCATTTCAAATTCTGGATTTCACATATCAGGATGGAATTCCACTTCGCAGAGGCAGCAGTTTAATTTTAGCCATGGCAGTTATGGAATGACTGTGGCATCATTTGAATTCTCCATGGTATTTATTAAACCGCCTCTTCAGGGGAACCAATTTCATAATTGCATCCTATAGGGACAAACAGTTCCATTCCATGAACAAAACAAGCTTTTTTTCTGTTACTGATCTTTCAAGGAAACCTCATACTGATGAAGATTTTACATTTCCACATCCTTATGGAACATATTTAAATCAGACAGAATTATGTGATACATTCATGATAAATGAGTGTTGGATGAACTTTTATTTGGTGAGTATTTGAGGCATCTATTTTCAGAACTTGAACTGATGCAATTCTGAGAGCTGAACATATCGCCCTGCATAATTTTTTATCATTGAAAAGGAGCTCCTGTAAATATTTTGATCTATAACTGCACTCCCGTTTATTGACTCTTGGACAACTAAATTTTTGACTTGGAATGATCATTTGTAGTACTTTTTGCAAAAAGATTTCTAAGCTTCTGTGATAAATGAATATTCTAATGTATTGTAGTTACTATGTATGCCTGTTATTCCATGTAAAGTTTATTCTTTCTGCAATACAATATCATGCAAGGAATAAACTTATTCACAATTCATGCAAGGAATCCAAAAAATTATGAAGCTGCTTTCAAGCCATCTTCTTGTTCAGTGGATGGGCAGGACCCGTATCAATTTGTTTCATAGCTAAGTTTGTCAAAATTGGATTCCCTAGAATGCATACAAGATTCAAGCCACCCAGTACTGACTACTTCACCCATCTGCTAAAATAAGAATGCAACTCCCCAACTTAGATTTGAGTCCAGATGGAAATCAAGAGAAGAAAGGTAATGATGCAATTACAGCACCTGTTACTGAAACAGAAATACAGGAGTTCCTTTCCTCCCTTGTGGGAACAAATCTCTAGGATCGGACAATTTCTCAGCCTTATTCTTTTAAAATGTTCTAGGAAATTACAACACAGATATACTGAAAATTGTTGAAAAATCTAAGAAAAAATAGCAAATGCTCATGCAGCTGAATGTCACAAAATGTGTCCTGGAACCAAACTGCACAAGCAGCACAACATAACAGAACTTGTCCTAGTAGCAACAAACACTTCAAGGCATCCTCTATTAAGCAATTTAGACTCACAACACTCCAATTGTAGCACAATCTACTAAGTAATATAAATAATAATTGCTTGTGGGCTAAATAGCAAGGTTGCACGGAGACAGGTACTTAGGGTACGGGTACGGGTACGGCTATTTTTCAAAATAGGGGACGGGGGTACTTGGGTATGTCATTTTTTTTTTAATATATTTATAGAAAATCTGAAAATATGAGTCATGACAATGGTTTTTCAAAGCAAGAACAGTGATAAAGTTTGCAGATGTAATGTATTGTTTTCAGTTTCAGATTTACAATATGTTTGTAATAATAATATATGCTAAATGTTTAGATGCATAACAGAGAAGGCAGACTTTAAACATGAACATGAAGATCATAAATCATATAACAATGACATATTGCAAATGATAAACTTCTGACATGAACAGCGATAAAGTTTACTGTTAATCAATATTGTATCAAAGTTTCAAACTGATTACGTATTGAATTAAGCTTGATAAACAACAAGTTGATACGCAAACAAAAAACCGAAACAAAAATCAGAAATCTTAATCAAGGTCCTTAGCTATGATGCTCTCCACTAAGTACCCGGTACTTGGGTACGTGTACCCGGTACTTGGGTACGTTGGTACACGTCCTAGGGGTGTGGGTACGCGTACCCATGCAACATAGCTAAATAGATTACTTCAAATAGGATTTCACATAACAATTCTACTTTTTGCCAAACAACAACATTCAGGTAACAATATTGCATTCCAAGGGCTAATGAACTCGACAAAAAAGAAAAAGAATATATCCAAGGCATTTGACAACTGCAGTTGAAACCTAATTTTTAACACCAAGAAAACACATAAGTTTAAATGAGGGTGTAAAATGGTATGCATTGAGAAGGTGTTGACACTTGAAATTGTTGTCCAACATTCGTAGAAGATAGACACAAAATAAGACCCAAGGAATGAAAATCAATATAGAAAAATCATAATTAGAGTTCTGGCAATTAGGGGTCAGTTAGCAAGAAAGGGTGATTCTTCTTTACTTCAGGCTCTGCAGGACCTGGGAGGGTATTCCTAAGGTTTTGATAGGACAATTAAAGAGAAATAAAATGAATACAAATGATCTATCAGGAAACTATAACCTGTGTAGGACCGTCCCAGAATTTGTCAATAAATGACCACTGCACTGATTTACTAATTTAAAACCAAGAAACCTCCCTTAAGCAGATACAACAAACATGCACATCACCAAAGACTGACATAGACTTATCCCCGAAATATTATGCAATTTGAGATCATACTACATATTTGATTGTAAATAAGAAATAATACACAACCCTGTAAGAATGATTTCACACTTGGGCTCCCAACGAATACTACAAAATTCAAGCAATGGCTTATGCATAACTAGTAGGACAACTAGAATTAAAATGGTGTAAGGAAAAAAGATTACTTCAATTGATTTTTATATGGTGGCAGAACCGGTTGCTAAAATCAGTTCTTCACCAAATCTACTAAATGAGTACTCTATTTGAGGCATCCAGCAATGAGGAAAACACAGAATGATAGCCTTCAATCTTCAAAATTTGCGAGTGAACCTTTGATTCTAGCTACTCAAAAACAGCACTTTCAGAACTCAGTAAAAACACACCACCACTGAGAAAATGAAACTAAACTCAATCCAATCTTTAGAAAACCACACTCCACACCAAACCAATAAACCCATATTAAAATAATCAAAATATCAGTAACTTCATCTTATCCAACCCAACAATCCAAAATCACACATAAATCTAGAAACTTGAACACCAACAAGGTACGGTGGGTCTCTCACCACCGAAACCAACTATCTAGCAGAGGGCTTTCATCCTCCAACCAGAAAAGATGAACTCTAGAAGCAAACCAGCAGCATAACCATAAGTTGCCAAAAGCAAGCATGCCAAAAGAGAGTTCAAAATAAGAATACAAAGAGAGAAAGAGGAATTAGAACAACCTTTCTTCCATTTGAATTATTCTCTCCAAAACTGACTTAAAAGCAACTTGAAATTCCCAATAGAATTTCAACCTTTTAATGAGCTCTCAATTAAACTTTACTTTATTTCTCCAATCTAAGCATCCCCATAGAAGAAAAATAAATAATCTCTTAAAAAATTAAAGTATCCCCCATACATTGGTGTCACAAAGGGATGTTTAATTGGCCCATTTTAAAAAACAACTTAAAGTTATCATATCTCTATGCATAGCACAAGGGGTCCACTTTATAAAGAAACTTTATAAAAGACAGTTATAAAAATCAAATCTCTCTCTGGAAGCATTAAAACTCACAAGGGCCAAAACTAGAAAGCGTTGCACTCTAAACTTAGAAAAGATAGAAGTCAAGACCAAGTGCTAAAAATAGCACTTACTAAAAAATAGCCATAACTATTTAAAACTTGAAAATGAAGATATTGCATTTTGAAGCTAGGAGGAGACCAAAGCTAAGACCAGCTGCCAAACATAGTGGTTACTATAAACAGTCACTGCTAAAAATAGTAAGTCTGCCAAAACTCCCAACTGACCAATCGGTGTCCAAACTGACACTAAAACTAGTAACTTATTAAAAATATGAAGTCCCGAACAAGTCCGAAATCACTCCAAAAAGTGTCATTCAACTCCAATAATCTGTCTAAACACATTGGCGACATCGAAATATACCTCTAATCTTAGTGACCCCAACCGAAAAAGCCAATATCGGCTACACTACAAGAGAACCTAAAAATGGGGACATTACAATCCACCCTTCTCAAATATTGTTTTTCCTCAAGCAATGCCAAAGCCTCCACAAACATCCAAACTATAACCAAGAATGATTTGAGGGTCCCAAGTCAACCTAGGAAAGGAAACACCATGTCGATGCTCCACCACTCTAATCACACCTGTAAAATCATCCCGCCACTACATCACTCTCCTCTCATAGAATCCAAAAACGTAATCATCAACACCAAAACTAAAATCCTAGTGAGTAGTGAAATGTATAACATGAAACATCTCCTTTTGAGGCATCCCAGTAAGATCCATAACTGCAATCCATGTACCTAACTCAATCCTAGGCAACAAGAAGGAAAATCGTCAACCCAAAACCATAATCCTCAATATAACTCCTCATGAAGTCCCAAACAAGAAACTGATATATCACTGTCAAAGCACTAATAAAGATGTCAGCATATCCAAATTTGAAATCAGCCAACTGAAATCAAATCACCAACACTTAATCGTCAAGGGAAGAAATTGATTTTTATATGGTGGCAGAACTGGTTACTAAATTCAGTTCTTCACCAAATCTGCTAAATGAGTACTCTATTTGGGGCATCCCGCAATGAGGAAAACACAGAATGATAGCCTTCAATCTTCAAAATTTGCGAGTAAACCTTTGATTCTAGCTACTCAAAAACAGCACTTTCAGAACTCAGTAAAAACACATCACCACTTAGAAAATGAAACTAAACTCGATCCAATCTTTAGAAAACCACACTCCACACCAAACCAATAAACCCATATTAAAATAATTGAAATATCAATAACTTCATCTTATCCAACCCAACAATCCAAAATCACACATAAATCTAGAAACTTGAACACCAACTAGCTACGGTGGGTCTCTCACCACCAAAACCAACTATCTAGCAAAGGGTTTTCATCCTCCAACTAGAAAAGATGAACTCTAGAAGCAATCCAGCAGCATAACCATAAGTTGTGAAAAGCAAACATGCCAAAAGAGAGCTCAAAATAAGAATACAAAGAGAGAAAGAGGAATTAGAACAACCTTTCTTCCATTTGAATTATTTTCCCTCCAAAACTGAATTAAAAGCTACTTGAAATTCCCAATAGTATTTCAACCTTTTAATGAGCTCTCAATTGAACTTTACTTTATTTCTCCAATCTTGGCATCCCCATAGAAGATAAATAAATAATCTTCTAAAAAATTAAAGTATCCCCCATACATTGGTGTCCAAAAGGATGTTTAATTGGCCCATTTTTAAAAACAACTTAAAGTTGTCATATCACTAGGCGTAGCACAAGGGGTCCACTTTATAAAGCAACTTTATAAAAGAAAGTGATAAAAATCAAATATCTCTCTAGAAGCATTAAAACTCACCCAAGGCCAAAACTAGAAAGCGTTGCGCTCTAAACTTAGAGGAGATAGAAATCAAGACCAAGTGCTAAAAATAGCCATAACTATTTAAAGCTTGAAATTGAACATATTGCATATTGATGCTAGGAGGAGACCGAAGCTAAGACCAGCTTCCAAAAATAGTGGTTACTATAAATAGTAACTGCTAAAAATAGTAAGTCAACCAAAACTCCTAACTGACCAATCAGTGTCCAAACTGACAATAAAAATAGTAACTTATTAAAAATATGAAGTTTTGAACAAGTCCAAAATCACTCAAAAAGTATTGTTCAACTCCATTAATCCGTCTAAACACACTGGCGATATCGAAATATACCTCTAATCCTGGTGACCCCAACCGAGAAAGCCAGCATCAGCTACACTACAAGAGAACCTAAAAATGGGTACATTACAATCCACCCTTCTCAAAGATTGTTTGTCCTCAAGCAATGCCAAAGCAACTCCGCAGTCATCCAATTGATCCAGACTATAACCAAGAATGATTTGAGGGTCCCAAGTCAATCTAGGAAAGGAACCACCATGCCAATGCTCCGCCACTCTCATCACACCTGTAAAATCATCCTACCACTACATCACTCTCCTCTCATAGAATCCAAAAACATAATCATCAACACCCAAACTAAATCCTAGTGAGTAGTGAAATGTATAACATGAAACATCTCCTTTTGAGGCATCCCAGTAAGATTCATTACTGCAGTCCATGTACCTAACTCAATCCTAGGCAACAAGAAGGAAAGTTGTCAACCCAAAACCATAATCCTCAATATACCACCTCGTGAAGTTCCAAACAAGAAACTGACATATCACTGTCAAAGCACTAATAAAGATGTCTCAGCATATCCAAATCTGAAATCAGCCAACTGAAATCAAATTACCAACACTTAATTGTCAAGGGAAGAAACCCAAGTACTCCCACTAACCCAACACTCTGAAGTGAGTACAGTGACCATTACTTTCCCAAGTGGGAGTAGAAAATAACTGAACTATACTCAGAAGATCTCCCTCAACTGGCTGCATGGCCTGCAAGATCTCAAAATCTATCCTCCCAAAGACTGAAGCCACCATAAACAATGAAGAAAAGCAAGGGCAGATGTAAAGAATCTCAATCCTCACTAAAAACATAGGAGACGTGAGTATGAAGGTAGCCGAAGAGTCATCTACTACGATCAAAACACCTCTACTAACCAGCCATATCCATAAAGTACTCAACTGCTGATCAGAAGAAACCATCCAAATCATCTTTGGGTCAACGATTGAAGTCATGTATAGGCTGATTGGAAAGTGGACAGCGGTGCTAACACTCATTGTTTTAACTCCAAGGCCCTCTAAAAGACAAATCATAGCATAAAGAAGTGTGTTGTCCTAAGCCAACTCTTAGGGTAAACTGTCAAAGTTTACAACACAAACCTTCACAAGGTGAACTCCCTGAGCTTGGTAGGTTTCAAATAAACTATAACTGTAGAGAATCTCAATCCTCACTAAAAACATAGGAGACATGAGTATGAAGGTAGCTGAAGAGTCATCTACTATGATCAAAACACCTCTACTAACCAGCCATATCCATAAAGTACTCAACTGCTGATCAGAAGAGGCCGTCCAACTCATCTTTGGGTCAACGACTGAAGTCATGTATAGGCTGATTGGAAAGTGGACAGCGGTGCTAACACTCATTGTTTTAACTCCAAGGCCCTCTAAAAGACAAATCATAGCATAAAGAAGTTCATTGTCCTAAGCCAACTCTCAAGGTAAACTGTCAAAGTGTACAACACAAACCTTCACAAGATGAACTCCCTGAGCTTGGAAGGTTTCAAATAAACTATAAATACTGCTGTACATGACTGAAATCAGAAAAGTACAATCTGATTTAGGTACTCTACATAGAGAACAACAACAATACCAATGAATTTCCCTAGAATAAGCATGCGTGAAAAGCATAAGGCTGCACAAAATCAACTCAAGTGTTTGGAAAACTCCTCCAAGAAATCAGAAACTAAAAATCCTCACTACCTTGACAAAGAATAGAGTGCCAGCTCCCCCAAATGAGAGCAAACCATGATGTTAAGTGACTGATCTGCAACCAAACTGAAAGCTCCAAATTGAAAAACTGATATATTATTTGCCAAGGAATACTCCCAAGAGTAGCCATACTATCAATGCTCCGATCTCTGCTTAAAATATCTCTCCAATCCATTTGTAAATGAAAAAATGGAATCACAAGATGGCTGGTAAGGAATAGATTAGCACTATCAATTCTCAAATTTAGATGCTTATCCCTCCAAAAATTATTCCAACCATTTCCCATTAACTCCATCAATTCTTATTGTGAATCCCAAGCATGGATACCCAACCAAGAATGGTTTCCAATGTTCATAGAAAGGTGCACAACATACCTCCAAGTGCCATCCATATCTAAATACATATCATGGAATTTTGTGACTTCTTTGTTAATCCTTTGTAGCCTACCCTTGAAACCATCTACAACTGAAGTGCAAGGGCCAATTGTTGTCTGCAAAACCAATCCCGAAGAAAGATTAGTATGATATATAACATCAAATAAGCCAAAGGATAGATTGTATGTATGTAGATGTCATATTTATGTCCTTTCTCCAAAGCTACATAAGAAACAAGCTGGAAACTACCTTTCCTTATTGGTGTTCTCAAATTTTCAGCAAACTCGAGGACAAAGTTTGAAAACCTTTCAAAATATGAAATGTAAGAGTCTTCAAGAATCAATATACCCATGAAGAAACTTCATCTCCAACTACATATGTAAGGCATGCATTACTACTCATCAACTCAAACAAAGTATGAAATGTCCCACTTGTTAGCCAATTCCAAAACCCTTAACCAAACTTCATGTTAGAGTGAAGCAATTCAAAATGAATACCAACAAGGAAATAACTCTCAACTGAAATCATTGATTTGCATAACCAACTAACCTTCCCATTCCTCATTTAATAAGGAATAATGATGCCTCCTAGTTTCATATCAATCCCAATGCAATCTTCATTTGTCTCCTCTTTTGTATATTTCATATCCAATGGTCTCTAAGAGGGTAATCAATCACCTTGTAAAGTGAACTTAGACCATCACTAAGCTGAAAACCATACTCCAACTTAAGTTCTCAATCTTCTCTTGATTCCCATACCTTGCTATTTTCACCAACTGCAATGGTACAACCAGGGGTTGTTCAATCCTCCACCTCAAAAAGAGGATTGCCAATTATCTTCTCAACACTCGTCTCAAACAATGAGTTATCAAAGAATATCACAAATTGATTTTGCAAAGAAAGTGAAACGTTGCTGTGATGAATACCAAAATCAGGACTATCATAACTGTCATCAATGACTCCATAGTTGTTCTAAAACTCATCGGCGCCCTCATTATCATTCTCAGCAGTATAATGTGATCCAAACCATCAAAATCCCTAAATGTCTGCTCAAAGTTGCAAAAATAAATCAGAATTTGTTTCATGATCTTCGTCTAAAGGGAATTCATCCCATGTAGGATCCTCATCATATTTAGGTGCAAACACACCCAGGTCCCAAGTGTCAAGGAGCTGATCACTATGCTCGGAAGAAATGTACTCACCGAGATCCACATGATGGTAAACTCAATGAATGAGCCTCTCCCTGTTGTCCGGTAATTAGTGTTTGTTAGTGATTGTCGAGGGGTAGGTAGTTGGGCAACAGTTGCCGACGTTTGGCACTCGCACCCTCTTGATATCTCTATACATATCCATGTACTTATCTCTGAGAAATGTTGTTGTGTGGTTGTCATTATAAAATAGAAGCACCATTGATGTCGTTCTGAGATACATTGTAAGAATCTATGTGATTAATGGATATGCATCTGTGAGCTCTCTTATAATGCATTTGGCTATTACATTTACTTTACATTCTCGTATGTGTTAAACTTTACCCTACGGGGCAAACATTTGGCCTTGTTGTCAAAACAAATCTGGGAATGAATTACTCGAGAGGACGAAAGACACATGACACAGCGAGAACTTTATAATGGGCCAGCCAGCAAATGAACAAGTTACCAAGGAGGAAGAGTTTGAAAGGGAAAGAGTATTGACTGAAGAGGAAAGAGTATTGACGAAGGATTGTTAAAATGTATTGAGGGCATCCATCGGGACTCACATTTGAAGGGAGGCGGAATGCCAAGGGTTTCTCGAGAGTGTGATCTGGGATACACTCAAAATAAATCCCACAATTGACCGTTTTATGTACCGATTGCCAAGCCTCTTGGCAGAACACTTCATTGCTCTCTATAACCTCCAAGAAGAAGGAAATCGGGAAGACCGCCATCAACA
The DNA here is from genome assembly GCA_018584345.1 of Thuja plicata. Lineage (NCBI taxonomy): Eukaryota > Viridiplantae > Streptophyta > Pinopsida > Cupressales > Cupressaceae > Thuja > Thuja plicata. Next base: position 679,915 of record MU225611.1, on the reverse strand, counting down.
AATCCTACAACGGTACCAGGAAAGGAGCAGAAGGGAAGAAGAGGAACATGACAAGAGTTGCAGACGGCAACGTATCCTTAACCCCTTCGAAAAGGATAATTGATGCCACTAACGCTAAATAAAAAACAATTTACGCAATCTAAAGGGACAAGAAGACCAAGAGGAGGCTCTCCAAAAAGCATTAAGATTGGAAGAGCAGGTGGAACGGAGACGAAGGCTACAGAGGATTGTCGAGGGGGCAACTATAAGCAGAAATACAAGAGGGTTACCAGAGGGTAACACCGAAGGGGTAACCAAAGAGAACGGGGAGAGTACGGAAGGGTAGGGAGTGGGCCCGAGTGCCAGCAGAGGGTTGGCAGATGGTAACAAAGTATACGAGTTGATAGAGAATACTCGACTCCATTTGGGACACTTAACCCTCAGATTGGAAGGAATTAGGGATGGTCAAAGAGTGGAACCAGAAACCCGAAGGGAAGTAGTAGAGGAGACCAAGGACAAACACAAGGGGTATTGGCGTTGTCGAGAGTGTCAGGAGGACATCGGAGCACGGTAATCAAAATGATCTGTCCGGCTCTAGTATACCAAACTTGGGAGTTCACACCGGACTAGGGACAAAGAAGAACATGCACGGCATGGGAAAGAGGACCCTGTACGGCATTGTAGAACATGCGAGACAATCTGGTCGGCCAACGGGCAGACTAGCGAGGATGAATGGGTGGTGCAGTTTCCTGCACTTGGAGTGGTGTTACACTGGCTATCCAACATAGATAAGACGAAGGTGAAAACATGGGTCGAGTTGAAAAAATTGTTTGAGAGCGAATTCAAACTACTTCGGGACGATAATGAGATCGTGGTCAAGATTTATAGTACGAAGCAGGGGAAGCATGAGAACATGAGAACGTACAGCCAACGACTCAAGGATGTTAGTTTGTGGTGACTGATCAGGCAAGTACCGTACACTTTTCTGCAAATCGTGGGGTTTGAGGCAACGCCAAGAAAAAAAAAATTTGTTAACTTGTCAAGCATTTTTTTGGTTGTCTCATCAACCATTTCCCTAGGTTGACTTGTCAAGCATTTCCCTCAGTTGATCTGTCAAGCAAGTTTTAGGGTTAGGGTTTTTCTATAAGAAAAACGGTGTTAGGGTTATGGCTTGTTAGAGTGAAGAAGTATTGTAGCATTTGCAGTGGTATTGAGCTGAAAGGGATCGTTGGTTGTAATCAATTGAAATTACTGAATAATAATATTGGACTCTTTGTTTGGTGGACGTAGCCTAGAATTGGGTGAACCACATTAAATTTGTCTTCTTGTTCTACTTCTGTGTGTTTTATTCATTTGCATTATTGGTTATATTTGCAAAGCGGCTTGTTTTCAGTTATCCTCTGCAGGAAGGTCTCACGGTTGAGTGGGAGTCTCATGGTTGAGTGGGAGTAATGGAAGACGAGGGTAAGTTGAAGGTTGAGAAGTTTAATGGGCAGAACTTTCAGTTATGGAAAATGCAGATGGAGGACTATCTCTATCAGAAGGATTTATGGCAGCCATTGGGAGGAATAAGCAAGAAAATTGCAACTATGTCTCAAGAGGATTGGGATATTTTGGATAGAAAGGCACTAGGGAATATTTGTTTATGCCTGGCACAATCGGTGGCATTTAATATTACAAAAGCGAAGACAACTGAAGAGTCGATGGAAACCCTAGCGAAGTTATAGGAAAAGTCTTCTGCTTCAAATAAGGTATTTCTTATGAAGCGTTTATTTAATATGAAAATGGTAGAAGGTGGGTCAGTTGTTGATCATTTAAATGAGTTTAACACAGTTACCAGTCAATTATGTTTTGTCAATGTCAATTTTGATGAAGAAATTAGGGCTCTTTTTATTTTGTGTTCTTTGCCTGAAAGTTGTAATGGCTTGGTAATGGTTGTTAGTAACTTTGTTTATGGTTCAAATACCCTAAAATTTGATGATGTTGTTCGTGTTATTCTGAGTGAGGAAATTCGTAGGAAAAGCTCAGGTGGGTCCACATCAGGTAGTGTTTTGAATGCAAAAAGTAGAGGCAGATCAAAGGAGAGAGGAAACAATTCTGGAAGTCGTGGGAAATCATGAGGAAAATCAAAGGGCAAGAGGTCTCAATCCAGAGGACCAAACGATTGTTGATACTGTGGCAAACCAAGTCATAGGAAGAATGATTGTTGGTCTCGTAAGAATAAAGGAGACAAACAAGAAAGCAATAAGGAGGCAAATGTGGTAAGTAATAAATTTGAATAGGATGTTTTGCTTCTTTCCCTTGAAAATGCTAATGATTCATGGGTTCTAAATTCAAGGGCCTCATTTCATGCTACGCCCCATAGAAATTATTTTCTTGATTATGTCCAAGGGGATTTTGGGTTGGTTTATTTGGGAGATAATGAACCCTGTCAGATTTTTGGGAAGGGAAGAATTAAGATTAAGTTGCAGAATGGGAATCATTGGCTACTACAAGAGGTAAGGCGCGTTCCAAGACTGAGTAGGAATTTAATTTCAGCAGAAATGATAAAAATTGGAAGGTTTCAAAAGGTTCCTTAGTAGTAGCAAAAGGTGTGAAAGTGGGCACCTTATATCTTTGTACACGTCATATTGTTCCTTCTACTTTAATTGTTACAGAGAAAAGTCAACGTTCAGGAACAGTTGTTGCAGTTGAGTAGGTAGAACATGAAACAGTCGTTGTGGATTCTGAAACAGCACTATGGCACAACAAACTTGGGCACATGACTGAAAAAGGTATGAAATTACTTCATTCAAAGAAATTCTTACCAAGTCTATAATGTGTCAATATGGATTTTTATGAAAATTGTGTGTATGGAAAACAAAAGAGAGTTGAAAGATGAGAAATTGTAGCTTGTGCATACAGATGTATGAGGACCAGCTTAGGTATCTTCCCTTGGTGGCTCTTTGTATTATGTTACATTCATTGATGATGTAACTAGGAAAGTATGGATTTATTTTGTTAGGTAGAAATTTGATGTATTTGAAACTTTTAAAAAATGGAAAAGCTTAGTTGAGAATGAGACTGGTAAAAGACTAAAATGTCTCATATCTGATAATGGTGGTGAGTATTGCAACGAAGAATTTAAAGATTATTACTCCTCTAATGGTATTCGTAGGCAGAAAACAGTTCCAAAGACTCCACTGGAGTGGCTGAACGCATGAATAGGACAATAATGAAGCGTGCAAGGACTATGAGATTGCATGTTGGGCTGCCCTTAAACATGTGGGAAGACGCTGTAAACACTGTTGTTTATTTAATTAATAGGTCCCTCTACTCTTTTGGGTTGTGGTATTCCAGAGGAAGCATGGACAAGTAAGAAGGTGAGTTATTCTTTTCTCAGAACCTTTGGTTGTGAAGCATTTGCACATATAGATTCTGAAAATAGAACCAAGTTGGAAACTAAATCAAAGAAATGTGTATTTGTTGGATATGGCACTGATGAGTTAGGCTATAGACTTTGGGATTTTGAGAATCATAAAATTGTGAAAAGCAAGGATGTCATATTCAATGAGAAAGTATTGTACAAAGATCAGTTGCGGCAGCATGAGAAGAAAGAAAAAGATCATGTAGTGTTGGATGATACTCCTACAGATGATGTTCCAATGGTTCCTCGTGATCCGCAGCAACAAATACCACACACTCTAGTGAATGTTAGACGATCTTCAAGGATAAGTAGACCTCCTAACAGATTCTATTTCATTAACTCATGTTGGTGAACCAAAATGTTATGATGAAGCTATGCTTCTGGATACTAAGGTGCAGTGGGAGCATGGAATGACAGAAGCAATGGACTCCTTACTGGAAAATCAGACTTGGGAATTATGCACGTTGCCTGAGGTAAAAAGGCTTTCCAAAATAAATGGGTTAATAGGCTGAAATAGAAGGATGGAGGTAAGAAAAGATTTAAAGCCAGGTTAGTTGTAAAGGGATTTGCACAAAAAAAAGGCATTGATTTTTCTAAAATCTTTTCTCCGGTTGTTAAGATGACTTCTATTCGTACTGTTTTAAGTATTGTGGCCGCTGAAGATTTGGATTTGGAATAGCTAGATGTGAAAATTGTCTTTCTCCATGGTGATTTGGGGGAGATATATATGGAACAACCGCAAGGATTTGAGGTCACAGGTAAGGAGAAGTTAGTGTGCAAATTAAAGAAGAGTTTATATGGCTTGAAACAAGCACCTCGGCAATGGTACTTAAAATTTGATAGTTTTATGGCTGAGCACGGCTTCAGCAGGTGTAATTCTGACCATTGTGTTTATTTTAAGAGGTTGGATAATGATAGCTACATTATTTTATGTTTATATGTTGATGACATGCTTGTAGTTGGGTCTAACATGAATCACATAAGAGAGTTAAAACAACAGTTAGCCAAATCATTTGTTATGAAGGATTTGGGGGCAGCAAAACAAATTCTTGGTATGAAAATTTGCAAAGATAGGGAGAACAACAAATTGACTCTATCTCAGGTTGATTATGTTGAAAAGGTGTTGTAGAGATTCTCCATGGAGTGTGCAAAAGTTGCCAGCACACCTTTGCCTAGTCATTTGAAATTGACTAAGGAAATGTGTCCAAAGACACAAGAGGAGGAAGACAAAATGTCCAAGGTACCCTATTCTTCAGCTGTAGGCAGTTTAATGTATGTCATGGTATGCACTAAACCCTGATATTGTACATGCAGTAGGAGTTGTTAGTAGGTATATGAGTCGTCTTGGAGTTGAGCATTGGAATGCGGTAAAACGGATTCCTAGATACTTGAGAGGTACATCCAACAAATGTTTATATTTTGGGGGCTCTAGTATTGATTTACAAGGATATGTTGACTCAGATTTGGCAGGAGACATTGATACCAGACGGAGTACAACAAGATATGTTTTTACTGTCGATGGGACAACGGTGAGTTGGATCTCCCGGTTGCAAAAGGTGGTTGCTTTATCCACCACAAAGGCAGAGTATGTAGTTGCAACAGAGGCAAGCAAGCAGATGATATGGTTGCAATCTTTCCTGGCACAATTGGGAAAAATACAGGTTAACAATTATTTGTTTACGGATAGCCAGAGTGTCATTCATCTTACAAAGAAATTTGCCTCGCATTCAAAGACTAAACACATACAGTTGAGGTATCTCTTCATTCAGTCGGTATTGGATGATGGCCGGTTTACGCTGGAAACGATACATACAGACGAAAATACAGCAAATATGTTTACAAAGGCAGTGACAAGGGAGAAGTTGAACTCCTCTTTAGCTTTGGTTGATCTTCAAGACAAATAATAAAACAGAACAGCAAAGTCCAAGGTGTTTCTTTCCAGTGGGAGCAACAGGGGGAGTAGTATTGCTATAGGATCAGTCTCCAAGCGGGAGATTGTTTAGTGTGGAGCCTGATCACTCTCCAAGTGGGAGATTGTTGGTTTGTGGTGACTGATCAGGCAAGTACTTGTTGATGTCAGTTTTGTACCACTACATAACATATAGGAATTGAATACTTGATACAAGATATCAAACACTCAACCCTCTCTTGAAAAGTAAATACTCATGAAGAACATAAGAAAACTCCAAGGTTCCTTACACTTGTGGATACTAATTCAGTTATATTAATGTGATTTGCTGGTTAATCACGTAGGCGAGCTTACGTTGTTCATTCAAGGATGCCAAATTCTCGCTATGATGATGATGGGATCTAGCTTTGCAATGTATACTCAATTGATTTCTTCTCCTTAATTTATATCACTTCCAACTTTGCTCATCAAACTCCGACTACTAAACTACTTACTGCTTTACTACTACTCCTACGGAATGGAAAGATTAGCAAATGGACGAGGATCAAACCTGATGAAAGCTTGCTAGCGGCACTACCTCCATAGATGCAATGTTTCAAGGGATATTGGACTAGATTACCACACAAGGCTTCCTAACAAACCGCTAGGATGCTAGTGGCCTAGTATATAGATCACTATCAAACACTTACTAACATCACCATACAATTAACCATCTACTTCTATTCTTACTTAACCACTTTCTTGAAATGAAATCTACCTTAACAACTCTATGAAATCTAACTTTAACAATTGGAAGTAGAAACCATGCAATAACACCAAGTGTTCTTAATCACCAAGCAAGACACAACAATGATAAGAAAACCAATTTTGGTATTATATATGCAACAATTATCTTCAACCCTTTACAAATGACAGCAAGTGGCCTTATATAGGAGGCCCAAGAACAATGAATGGCCAAGATTAAACTAAATCAATGGCCCAAATCATAATCCTACAAACCCTAATTAGGGTTGCCACCTAACCGACAAATGAGAAGCGGACATCTCAAAGGCAAGCCAATGAGAAAAATACAATAAAGAGAACCAATGAAATGGCACCAAATGCAAGCCAATCAGAAATCGCCACATAGGCTTACATCAAACCATCATCCAGGATGTTTCTCCCTTTGTCCCTTAGTTTCCCTGCCAAATCAATGAACTTGGTCAAGACCTTGCTGACCTCCTCCATGGGGGGGAGAGGGGCATACTGAATCCTTTTCTCAACTGAGTCCATTTCTCTCTTCGCTTTGGCCAAAATCCTATCCTGCTCTGTAGCACTGTCCCTTATGGAATTCATCAATACTTTGAGAGAAAAGAGACTCACAAATCTCGCCACTGATAATGTCTTTCTCGAAAGATTTTACCCTTTCAATCAAGGTCTCCAAGCTTACGCCATCTTCTCTGTCTCCCTCTATCCCAAAGGTGGATTTAGTGATGCCAAGAATATCTTCAATTGTCCTAAAAATGGTGGCCTCAAGGAAAGCAATTTCACCCTTGATTCCCTCCATGATCTCAAGCCTGTTGAGCAAAACATAATACCATGACTCAACGTTATCCTTCTCTCCTGGGCTAATCACTTTTGTTCTCTCAAGCAATTTTTCTAGTGCATCAAGGAGAGCCAACAACTGGGGAATGGTCCTGTCTTTGGTGGGAAGGAAATCATTCCAAAGTTTATCGTTTGCCTAGAACCTGGCCTTGAGCGTGACAAATGCCTGGAACCTTTCCACGAATATTGGCAAGCAAGCCAATCCCTCCTGGATAAGTCCCGTTACCCACGAACGAGTTCCTTGAAGTGTAGCCCTTGCATTCTCCAAGCTATCCCTATCTCCTTCCTCCAAAGCCAGAGGTGGCACAACTGAATGGTCCACCTGCTGAATAGGCCTGCAAGCATTCCTAAAATAGGCCACCAATCTTTGATTCTCATCTTTATATTTGTTCTTTTCCTCAACTTCTTTGTCCAATCTCTGCTTCATGGCAAGGAGGCCGTCCTGAACTTCCTCATACTCAATCTCCTTAGTAGTGGTTCCCAACTCGTGCTCCATTATCTCATAGTCCTGAATTCGAACACCATCCCTGAGCTTATCTTCCTTAGGGATTGCAATTTGGACTCTGCGGGTCCCGGAACTATCTCTAATGACTTTTGCAATTGTCTCAGCTGGTTGATCCTCCTTTTCTTTCCCAATCTCTTGTAAGATATCTTCAATGTTGTCCTCGGGCAAGAGTGGTACAATGGCCTTCCTGGGCCGTAAGAAATCTCTCAACCAACTAGGTGTCGTACACCTTCCTAGTTCCAAGTTAGGCTCATCCTGCCTAGGCAAAGCCTCCCTAATCACTTGAGGCGCATCTCCCTCCTCCTCTGAAAGTGCCTCAATGTCAATCAATTCTATCTCCCTGCCTCCCAGTGAAGATGACCCCTTGGCCTGCTGACTGATGGAAAGTGGTGAATATCCTTAACTGGATCTCGAAGTACCCTCCGACGATGAACTATCTTGTGGTGGCTCCACGTTGTCCTGATTCCTTGGGATTCTGTCCTGTGCTGGAGCAGCACTTTCCTTTGATGGTTGTAGATTCACCACCCTCTTTCTCCTTTTCCCCAGCACCATCAACTTCTTTCCTCTTCTTGTTCACCTGCTCGGGCCTTCCACTACTTCCTGTATGCTGACCAGATGACTCCTCCGGGATCTCCTCTATCAATTTCATCTTTTCATAAGTAAGAAGGATGCCATTCCTTTCCAATCTAGCCATCCTTCTATCGAACCAGATGACTCCTCCAGGATCTCCTCTATCAATTTCATCTTTTCATAAGTAAGAAGGATGCCATTCCTTTCCAATCTAGCCATCCTTCTATCGAACCACTCTTGTGTGCAAAGATCAACTGGCACCATTACTGCCTCTAGGGAACTTTCAC